>JARYHS010002813.1:0-21782 GCA_031002005.1 Vandiemenella viatica
ATTTAACATAAATTACTGCCAAATGTTTATAGCATAAAACAGTAACACTAGACTAAAAATTCAATACAAACACTTACTCGCATCAACTGTTGCATCCACATGTAACTTGGAAAAGAAAGGAAGGCTTGATAAGGCATTCATTTGTTTCGCAAGAAACGTATTTATAAATGAAAATGAACATTTGTTATAACAGAATTGCAATTCAACATCCACAAGGCACTTTTCTGTACGTATATGAGCACAGCATTCTGTGTTTAAGCTCAGTGGTAAAATAGATGATACATAGCAGGAGAAACTATCACTGTACTTTGTCACAAGCTTATTTTGGAAAGTTATATTCCTATTGATTTCTTATATCATCTGGAAGAGTTGCTTTCAGTTCTGCTTGTATAATTTATTCTCAATTACTCCAGTTATATCTAGTAAACTCCACAGTGATAGTAATTCTTGCATTAATCGTTCATGAACATAGATTCGTATGTTGATTCATAAGATGAAAACTGCCCTTCATCACTACTAAATAGCTATTGTTCATGAACATAGATTCAGGAGTTGATTCATAAGATGAAAAACTGTCCCTCATCACTACTAAATAGTTACTGTAATATGTTTGCAGGTTTATATATTTTATTTTGTAATGACATGCAGCAAAAGATCAATAACCAATTTCAGCAATTTCAACATAAATGAGGATGGGCTAGTAAGTCTGTTACTTTTTAACTAACAATTTTTAATGTTTATTTCTCACCAGTCTCCTCTTAGCTCAATGCGTTTGGTACAACGTTTCTCTAATTTCTTTATGCCTTGCAAAAACTATGAGTTTTCAAAATCTGCATTATATGCGTTTGTTTCTGCCAGGATGTCCTTACTGGACATGAATTTCTTCTAACAGAGCCAATTCCTCTAGTTTCTGAACAGAAACAAGTTGCCTGTGACCAAATCTGGAGAATGGGATGGATGAGGTAGCAGTTTATAGTGTAATTATACAAATTTAGGCACTTCAATAGCCGACTTGCGTGTGGGCATACTGAAGTGGTTAGAGAGAATATTTTTCTTCAACAATTCCTTGTGAAATCAATCCAGTAATATGGTAAAATATGAATCTGTGAGCATTTACTCTTTTCTATGTAACTGATGAAAATCACATCTCACAAATAGCAGAAAATAGTTGCCTAAATTTTCACTCTGGTGGAACTTTTTTTTGAGTACTTTTTTCACAGAAACTCCAGTTTGGATTATTGTTAGGTCTCAGATTAAAAGTAGTGGAGCCATATTTCATCAACTGTGATATGACACAAAAACTATTTTGGATTGCACTCGAACATGTTCAAATACACTTGTTAAATGGTTACCTGATTTCACTTGTTATCAACTGTCAGCAGTCATTGCACCCAATGTGCTGAGAGCTTTTGGTACAAAATATAATTTACCCTTTCAATTCATATATTTACAATCTCAGCTAACTCACTTATATTGACTAGCCGATCTATCATCACAGTATAGTGAATTATGCTCACCAGTTCTGAGTTGTTACCTCAACTGGCCATACTAAGCACTTGGCATCGCTCATGCTCAAAGAACCACAATGAACTTCTGTCATTTTTGTACCATACTATGTGGTGGAGAAGAGTCTCCACAATACTTTCTCAGCTTTTCTTCCATTTCCTTAATCATTTTCCATTCATAAAGTAGTGTTTCATCAGAATTTGAAATCAACTTTTCATCATTTTCACACTCATTAACGTTGTCATAAACGGATGACAATGCATTCCAGTGAAAATGCACAGAACACAATTTCGGAACTATGTTGAAAGTCTCAGACTTATCAACCTACCTTCATACCACCTCAGGTTCAAGCTTTCTGTACCCAGCTTTTGAGTGTATGACCCCGATTAAGACTAGGTGCCTCAAATTGGAAAATACAGAGCTCAAGACATCTATTTATTCACATTTTTCTTTTCAACTCAGAAAAATCAAGACAGTGATATTCTTACCACTGCATCCCCAAAGAACGAAAAATCAATGTGTGTTATAGTCAACTACAAGAAAAACCATAATCTTTTATTGTTGATAAGAAAACCAGTTTACTCAATATAATGGTTTTACATGCTATTTTATTAAAAAGAGTAAAATAGCACAATCAAGATAAATGAAAATAATAAAACATTAGTAACCATTCCCTACATAAAGATTCATGAATCTAGCTATTTAATTTTCAATTTTTCGCGAGGAAGGACAAAGCTTGAAAAGTGTGTTTTTGGTTAACACAACCCTCCTTCCTTCAACTCCGGTAAGTGATGGGTCTACTTTATCTTTGTATGAAACATTCTTAGGCCTCCTACCGCGCAAGTGCATCAATCAGATGCGACATTTCAGGGACCATTCTCCAACTCCATCTTCACCCGAAACATCACATCTGATTGATGCCTGAGAACTTTTCATTCAGTTGATACACTAGGAAAGCCTTCATTCTTTCCTTTCCATACTAAAATTAGATTTAATTTTTACTGATCTTTAGTCATGTGATAGGAAAAACTTTATTGGTAATCAGTCAATGATGCCACATGTCAGTAAAAATTGTGGCTAAGGATATTGTTTTCCCCACTTAAAACTATTTTATTTCTATTGTTAGCTGCTGCTTAGTTCCCATTATTCACTAGGCTCTTCTTATACGGAATGGAGAAACAATATTGTACAAGACAGTGTAAACCTACCAAAAATTAGTGCTAACAGTTGGGCTTTAAAAAAAAAGTTAATAAAAAAAATTCATAAGAATGCCAGAAATTATAAAGTAAATTAGTTTTTTTAGGTTATGTCGATGAGAAGAATCGAAGCTGTAATGTATGTATAAGGTAGGGATACCAATTTAATAACTGAATATTATGGGCAATTTTCCTCAATTGCAAATAAGTGATGCAAATAAATTTTTCCTTTGTTTGTTTATTTACCAAGCACTTTCCACTTCATTCTCTCTCTCTGTTTTTGAATAGTTGTGCATGTAATTACTTTGTTTTAACATTACACTAGACGACCCGTGTGAAAATTTCACGAATAAAATGCAATGAATAGTGAGGTTGAATGCTTGTAATATAATGAAAAGTAGAACCGTACTTTTGTAGCAAATATATATATACTTATTAACATTGGGATAGGAGAAAAACCACCGCTTACCAAAGATGAGGGCTCCAGCGGCGTCAAAAACACGAAAAAACACACAAACACAAACATAATACAAATTTTCGAGCTTAGCTCTTCATCAGGTTGTAGGATGAGGTGGTTGCCCCGCGGAAGCTAGCAACCAACTGAGGAGATCACACGGGGTGCACATGGTCGGTTGGTCGGAGTGGAGAGGGAGGGGGGAGAAAATGGGGGGGGGGGGGGGGGTGGGGGTGGAAGGACCTAAGCCTGAAAATGATAATTAGACTGCACAGTGGAAACGCGGTAGCGGTCATAAGGTCACTGGCATAAAACAAACCAAGGAAA
Source organism: Vandiemenella viatica (assembly GCA_031002005.1). Classification (NCBI taxonomy): domain Eukaryota; kingdom Metazoa; phylum Arthropoda; class Insecta; order Orthoptera; family Morabidae; genus Vandiemenella; species Vandiemenella viatica. The sequence goes on from JARYHS010002813.1 coordinate 3,484, forward strand.
ACACGGGGGGGGTGGGGGTGGGTGGAATCTACTGAAAACGACCTATAAGTGCCCCCATAAAAAATTAACCCACACGCAAAATTATTGAAAATATTACACACGAAAAAATACTGCACACGGAAAAAATATAATAATATAAAACACGCGAGAGAAAAATATTTTTTTTTTTTTTGCAATAGATCTAAGTACAAAAAGAGAGAGCTCTGGTGAGCGATGGTTTTGTGGGAAATGATGGCAGGTAAGGGGCAAAGGTCGGAGGAGAGAGGAAAATTGGAGCTATCTTAAATTTAGTCCAGGTGGTTGTCTGGTCCCCAGTTGGTACTGAAAGGCCAGTTCCCACCTTCTCAGTTCTGAGATGCTGCTTTTGTCTGGGAGTACTTTGATGGCGCGGACTGTGAAGCAGGTGTTGAAATTGTTGGTGTTATGAGTGGTGGCATGAAAAGAAACAGGGTGGTCAGGGTTCTCAGTCCAGACCGATTGTCTGTGTCCATTCATCCGGATGGCCAGTGGATTTGTGGTCAGACCTATGTAGGAGGCTGGGCAGTGGTTGCAGGTAAGTTGATAGATCAGGTGAGAAGTTACGCAGGTAGCCGATCCCGTGATATAGAAGGTTTCCCCTGTCTAATTATCATTTTCGGTCTTAGGTCCTTCCACCCCCACCTCCCGCCATGTTGTTTCTCCCCCCTCCCTCTCCACCCCGACCAGCCGACCATATGCACCCCGTGTGGTCTCCTCAGTTGGTTGCTAGCTTCCGCGGGGCAACCACCTCATCCTACAACCTGATTAAGAGCTAAGCTCGAAAATTTGTAATATGTTTGTGTTTGTGTGTTTTTTCGTGTTTTGACGCCGCTGGAGCCCTCATCTTTGGTAAGCGGTGGTTTTTCTCCTATCCCAATGTCTAATATATCCGCTCTCAGCGCCTTTGTTTCCAAACAATCTATATATATACTTATATTGATAGTTTGGAAACAAAGACGCTGAGAGCGGATACATTACACATTGGGATAGGAGAAAAACCACCGCTTACCAAAGATGAGAGCTCCAGCGGCGTCAAAACACGAAAAAACACACAAACATAATACAAATTTTCGAGCTTAGCTCTTCATCAGGTAGTAGGATGAGGTGGCTGCCCTGCGGAAGCTAGCAACCAACTGAGGAGACCACACGGGGTGCACATGGTCGGCTGGTCGGGGTGGAGAGGGAGGGGGGAGAAACAAAATGAGGGAGGGGGGAGAAACAACATGGCGGGAGGCGGGGGTAGGGGTGGAAGGACCTAAGCCCGAAAATGATAATTAGACTGCACAGTGGAAACGCGGTTGCGGTCATAAGGTCACTGGTTTAAAACAAACCAAGGAAACCCGGGGGGGGGGGGGTGGAATCTACTGAAAACGATCTATAAGTGACCCCATAAAAAATTATTCCACATGCAAAATTATTGAAAATATTACATACGAAAAAATACTACACAAGGAAAAAATGTAATAATATAAAAGTATATTGCAATAGATCTAAGTACAAAAGAGAAAGCTCTGGTGAGCGTTGGTTTTGTGGGAAATGATGGCAGGTAAGGGGCAAAGGTCGGAGGAGAGAGGAAAATTGGAGCTATCTTAAATTTAGTCCAGGTGGTTGTCTGGTCCCCAGTTGGTACTGAAAGGCCAGTTCCCACCTTCTCAGTTCTGAGATGCTGCTTTTGTCTGGGAGTACTTTGATTTCGCGGACTGTGAAGCAGGTGTTGAAATTGTTGGTGTTATGAGTGGTGGCATGAAAAGAAACAGGGTGGTCGGGGTTCTCAGTCCAGACCGATTGTCTGTGTCCATTCATCCGGATGGCCTGTGGATTTGTGGTCAGTCCTATGTAGGAGGCTGGGCAGTGGTTGCAGGTAAGTTGATAGATCAGGTGAGAAGTTACGCAGGTAGCCGATCCAGTGATATAGAAGCTTTCCCCTGTTACGGGATTGGTGAAGGTGGTCGAAGGCGGGTGCATCATGCAAAGTTTGCAACGGGCCTGTTACACGGAAAGGATCCTTGGGGCTGTCTTGTGGACTGGGGGGTTCCATGTTTATGGACCAAGAGTTGGTTCAAGGTGGGGGGTCTACTGAAACAGGTTCTGGGGGGCTGGGGAAGGATTTGTGGTAGGAGTGTTTTCATTTCCGGGCAGGCTCGGAGGAGATCATATCCTTGGTCTTAGGATCCTGTTGATGGATTCTAAGCCAGGGAAGTAGCGGGTGACCAAAACTGGGCTTTGGTTGGTTCTTGGTGGTTGTGGGGTGTTGATAGATTGTGTCGGTACTGATGTGGCTCGTGTAACTTGTTTTTGAACTAAGTCTGGGGGGTAATTGCGGGATATTAGGGCTTCAGAAATGTTATTAGTGTACTGCTTAAGGGACTGTTCGTTGGAGCAAATGTGCCTGCCCCGGATTCCCAGGCTGTATGGAAGGGCGCGTGTGATGTGATTAGGATGGCAACTGTCGTAGTGGAGGTATTGTTTTAGATTGGTGGGTTTTATATGTACCGAAGAATTGATGCCGCCATCAGAGAGGGACAGGTCGACATCCAGGAAAGTGGCCTGGGTGTGGGAGTAATTCCATGTAAATTTCAAGCCACTTTCCTGGATGTCGATCTGTCCCTCTCTGATGGCGGCATCAATTCTTCGGTACATATAAAACCCACCAATCTACAACAATACCTCCACTACGACAGTTGCCATCCTAATCACATCACACGCGCCCTTCCATACAGCCTGGGAATCCGGGGCAGGCACATTTGCTCCAATGAACAGTCCCTTAAGCAGTACACTAATAACATTTCTGAAGCCCTAATATCCCGCAATTACCCCCCAGACTTAGTTCATAAACAAGTTACACGAGCCACATCAGTACCGACACAATCCATCAACACCCCACAACCACCAAGAACCAACCAAAGCCCAGTTTTGGTCACCCGCTACTTCCCTGGCTTAGAATCCATCAACAGGATCCTAAGACAAGGATATGATCTCCTCCGAGCCTGCCCGGAAATGAAAACACTCCTACCACAAATCTTTCCCCACCCCCCCAGAACCTGTTTCAGTAGAGCCCCCACCTTGAACCAACTCTTGGTCCATAAACATGGAACCCCCCAGTCCACAAGACAGCCCCAAGGATCCTTTCCGTGTAACAGGCCCCGTTGCAAACTTTGCATAATGCACCCGCCTTCGACACCATTCACCAATCCCGTAACAGGGGAAAGTTTCTATATCACTGGATCGGCTACCTGCGTAACTTCTCACCTGATCTATCAACTTACCTGCAACCACTGCCCAGCCTCCTACATAGGTCTGACCACAAATCCACTGGCCATCCGGATGAATGGACACAGACAATCGGTCTGGACTGAGAACCCCGACCACCCTGTTTCTTTTCATGCCACCACTCATAACACCAACAATTTCAACACCTGCTTCACAGTCCGCGCAATCAAAGTACTCCCAGACAAAAGCAGCATCTCAGAACTGAGAAGGTGGGAACTGGCCTTTCAGTACCAATTGGGGACCAGACAACCACCTGGACTAAATTTAAGATAGCTCCAATTTTCCTCTCTCCTCCAACCTTTGCCCCTTACCTGCCATCATTTCCCACAAAACCAACGCTCACCAGAGCTTTCTCTTTTTGTACTTAGATCTATTGCAATATACTTTTATATTATTACATTTTTTCCGTGTGTAGTATTTTTTCGTATGTAATATTTTCAATAATTTTTTTTCCGTGTGTAGTATTTTTTCGTATGTAATATTTTCAATAATTTTTTTCCGTGTGTAATATTTTTTTATGGGGGCACTTATAGATCGTTTTCAGTAGATTCCACCCCCCCCCCCCGGGTTTCCTTGGTTTGTTTTATACCAGTGACCTTATGACCGCACCGCGTTTCCATTGTGCAGTCTAATTATCATTTTCGGGCTTAGGTCCTTCCACCCCCACCCCCGCCTCCCGCCATGTTGTTTCTCCCCCCTCCCTCATGTTGTTTCTTCCCCCTCCCTCTCCACCCCGACCAGCCGACCATGTGCACCCCGTGTGGTCTCCTCAGTTGGTTGCTAGCATCCGCGGGGCAGCCACCTCATACTACAACCTGATGAAGAGCTAAGCTCGAAAATTTGTATTATGTTTGTGTTTGTGTGTTTTTTCGTGTTTTGACGCCGCTGGAGCCCTCATCTTTAGTAAGCGGTCGTTATCTCCTATCCCAATGTCTAATATATATATACTTAGCGTCTTTTTTTATCCTATATATATATATATATAATAAGATAACAATGAAAAAAAAGACGCTAAGTAGCGGAAAGGAATCAAATTAGGATAGGGAAATGAGCCACCACTTACCTTTAGATGATGGATGTGGGGCGCGAACACACAGAAAAGACACAAACACAAATAATAAAGTAATTTTCGGGAAAAAACCCTTCTTCAACAAGAGAACATTATGAGAGGTGGGTGCACCCGGAGACTGCCTCACGGAAAGGCCGCCGGTCGACAAAATGGTGGGGGTAAATTCAAACAACGGAAAAGTAGAGGGGCAGTGAATCAGAGCTCATACCCGAGCAAAAATTAATATCCAAACTAATTTCTGGTTGGTAGGAAGATCAAAATATAATATATATTGAAAAAATTAAAATATTATACAAATAAAAAAATATATATATATAATAATAATAATAATTATTATGAATTAAACATCACCTCAGGTTAGTGGTGGTTCAATATAGGTAGTGGAAAGGAGAGGGAGAAAGAAAAAAAGGTGACCGGGTATTATCTTAGGTTGAGACCAGGTGGTTGCCTAGTGCCAAGTTTGTACTGGTAGGCAAGTTCCCACCTTCTGAGTTCAGAAAAACTGCTGCTATTAGGGAGAACTCTGATTATATATATAGGATAGGGAAATATGATCCAACACTTACCACAGATGAAGGCGGCATATATATATATATATATATATATATATTACCATAATAAGTACGCATCAAAATACTTACAGCATATTATGATACAGTTACAAAAATTTAAAACACTCTTTATTTACTACAAACTGTCACTGACCTTAACAGAATACAACAACCTTAACAAAATGCATGCAATATATCAACATCTCTGTGATATTTGTTGCTGTGCAAATAAAATGTTTACATTGGAATTGTGTGGCTAACGAAAGTGTTTCCGCAACAGGAAAACAAAAATATCTGAAAATCTACTTATTGAATAAAAAAAGTTATTGACATCTCTGTGATATCTGCAGCTACAATTTAGGGACTTGGCTCTGAACTGTCTCATATGCGCTACCACTTTAAGCACCGAAAAATTCTTTCTTAATTTATGATTTTACCTAACTGAGACCTTAATCATTAAAACAACATGAAATTTATCGATTTCAGCTAGGTATAGAGAAGATAAATCACTTATAATTTAAAAAAAAAAACATGCTGTAGAAATAATATTGATAGTTTTGCCCCTTAAGGGTTGAATTTGGAGAAAGTATTTCTTTAAATATGATATGACCAAAGTGGATAATTTAAAATTTAAAACGATGCCTCATTTATTAATGTCGCTTAGGTATCAAGGGAAATAAATAGCTCGCGACAGAAAAATGCGTTGTAGAATCATTAATACTTTTGCACTCTAAGGGTAGAATTTTGCAAAATTTCTTTCTTAAAATGTGGTTTAAAGGAACCGAAGACAACAATCAGTACAATGATACCTCGTTTATCAATTTTGTTTAATTATCAAGGGAGATAAATGACTCCAGACACAATAAAAGTATTTAAGATACTGATATTTATGCCCTTTAAGGGCCAAATTCCGAAAAATTCCTTTCTTAAAATATAATGTTACCACGGCGGAGACATTAATCTTTAATATGATACCTCATTTATCTATATCAGTTAGTTATCAAAGGAGATAAATAGCTCGTGACACAAAAATCCGCTGCAGAAAAATTTATACTTTTTCTCGTTAAGGGTTGAATTCCAAAAACACTCTTTCTTAAAATATGATGTCATAAAGCTGAGACATTACTCCTCATAATCCTACTTCATTTATCAATTTTGGTTAGATTTCCAGGGAGATAAATGGCTCCAGACACAAAGCATTTTAGAAAAACTGACATTTGTGTCCTTTAAGGGTCAAATTTCGAAAAATTCCTTTCTTAAAATATGATGTGACAAAAGTGGAGACTTTTTTTTTTTGTTCTGCTTAACGTCTCTCTAACAGCGAGGTCTTTAGAGACAGGAAAGGATGGGGGGCAAGGTTTGGGAAGGAATTTGGCCATGGCCGTTTGAAGGAAGCATCCCGGCATTTGCCTGGAGTGATTTGGGAAACCATGGAAAACCCAAATCTGGATGCCCGGACGGGGATTTGAACTACCGTCCTCCCGAATGCGAGGCCAGAACGCTAGCCATTACACCACCACGCTCGGTTAAAAGCGGAGACCATAAGCTTTCAATTGACACCTCATTCATTGATTTCGGTTAAGTATGACGGAAGATATAGGCTTGTGACAAAGAAATACCTTATATAAATAATATATATGATTTTATACAGTGAAATGACATTACAAATAACTATTACAATGAAAAATATTTGATTTAGTTACAATATCATTTCTAGAAGTTTCTTTTTGTCCAATGGGTTACTACACAAAATTTGTAAATCATATTCTTGTTGTGTTTATTTACTTAAATGTTACATCAAAAATCAAAATGCTCCACCATGGCATAAGGTCACATTTTGGTATGTGTGTGTGTGTGTGGGGGGGGGGGGGGGGGGGGGGTAGGTTGCTTTCAACATTTAATTTTACTTAAAACAATTTCCCAACGGTAGATAAATAGGTTATTGTTTAAGTTACAACCTTCATCATTTCCTTTAAGTGCACTTGGTCAGTGGCATGCTTGGGCACTGAGGAACTAACACTTTCAAACTTAACACTCCTTCTAAAATATTTTCTTATGACCTTGCTTCAATCTCTGATAAACAAGCATTCACTAAAAACCATTCTCTTTGTTTCAAATACCCAAGGACAATGGCAATGGCACCACAACCCATACTTAAAAAGCTCAAATCGATAATTACATTAAACATTCCTTTCCCTAGAGCCAATATGTATCTGATGCAGACATATACACTCAAACCAACAAAGCCGCATCAAATATGCCTTAAACATGTAAGCAATCTTAATAATAACAAATATTGATTTCATCCACAAATAAAATGATTCTGTCCTACATCCCTCACTAAAAACCCCAGATACTTTCTCCAGGTCTGCCTAATACTGAAGATCCATGTTCCTTGGCCAAGATATAAGATTCACCAAATTGATTACAGTCCTACCTTGAAATGAAATGTGTCCAAATAAAAATTCTCACTTCTGGTAATCAAAATTTTAAAAAATCAATTCAACATACCTATCCCTACAAGAGCCTGCAATATTCACAAGGCTACAATCCAACTTCAGCAAGCAAACAGATAAGAGAGAACCTGTGTTTCATCACAGTATCATTAAACTGAGTTAATACAAAACTTAGTGTTGGTTATGAATGTTTGTTTTTAATAATAATAATAAAAAGGTCACATAAATCCTACAACCAACTAATTTGTTCCTACAGAATATCGAAAGAAATGTAACAAAGAATGAAGATTTCTATTGAAATTAAATACATTTTAGTTTCCATACTAACCTTGGCAAATATTTCCGCCATGAGTTTATTTGTCCGGAAATCCTGCTTGCGTTTACGCTCTGTCTGTATGTTACGACGTTCAGTGAATTGGCGACAATGACGCTTTGTTAGATCCTTCATCTGCTTCTGGTTGAAAATTCTGCGAGAAGGAACTGTAGGGCCAAATTGATGATATCAATTACCACACATTTTCATTCAATTCCTGACAGTTCCTCCAAATACCCAATTGTAAGATTTTATTTTTTATACAGAGCTGGAAGCAAACAGCTCATTTCGCATTAAATGTTTAGTTGAAACAGTTCTAATTTCAGAAATATTTCAGTTTTTAAAGCAAATGTTTGATTATCAAATGACACCAAAGGGAATTTCAATGTTATATTCATTATAAGACCACAAAAACACACATGTTACTTCTGAAGCAACTAGTCCTATAGTATGAACACAGCAACTATTCAAATTAATAATAAAAGGAACTAAATCTATATTTGTTGTAATGTCTTTAACCCCATCATCATATAATTCTGCATATCTTTCTTAAACTACGTTAAAAATGAATGAAACTTTCACAAATAAATTATAAGCAAATTTGACAAGTATGTGCCAGACATGAACGCAATTAGAAATTGATGCTGAAACAGATTTGGTTCCTGTATAACAGATATTACAAATTCTTCCAAAAAGTCTAAACGTTTGCACTAGAGAAAGTAGTTTGTAGTGGAATGCTAAAATCTGGAAATCAATCAAAACCTAAAACTCAGAAAAAGTAATATATTTTGGAATAACTTTGAAACAAAAATCTTGTTTAACTAGCATTTAAATTGAAACATATTTGAATGAAAACCTAATAATCCACTTAATTTGACAGATTGTGAGATTACAACTAAAACTTTGAGAATTTCCTGATACAGAAATGAGTTGTTTATGCAAGCCAAGGCTTAAAAGTGTGGCCATATTCTTTCCCTTTGAATTAACGCAGGTGTAAATTCATAAACAAGCCTAGGGAGGTCATTCGCATCTTTGAGGAGTGTATTTGCAACATTTATGATTAAATCACCAAATTATTGACCATTGGATTGTACCAATATCCAGTAATGGCAATTAATTTGCTGCAAATACCACTACTGTAGAGAGCTTCTTTGAACGATCACTGAACTAAGGTGTGCAACCATTACAGGAATTGCAAGAACTGGTGTCATCTGCTACCAAGACTGAGTCAATAAATGAAACGAATGAAGTTGTCGTCCATCATGAGAAGAAAATAGTGCCAGATAATTAACCGAAAATTGAAAATCTGATCAAAACATTTATAAATTCCATTTTTAATTTTTCCTCTCCTTTGAAAATAGTTGCTCTTGTTCACTGGTCAAGAACAGTGGAATTTCCTAAAGTGCAATTCTTTGGTTTTGTGTATTGGTGCAGCTATATCAAAACTAATATTTCTTAAAATAGAATCAGTGAAATTGGGACCAATTTAATGCACAGTCTAGTGAAAGTAAATTCTTTTGGGAGAGCATTAATTAAATTCATTAAATTTTCTTAAGTTACACAAGTTAATTTGATTGTTCATTTTTTTGTCCGTGTGTGTGTTCTGTTGATTTTACAGCAATTTTAGAAACAGTGTTGCTTTGTCTAGATCAGGGGTGGCCTTGAACATTTTTTTGGCCCGTGAGATTCATCACGCTTTCACAAAATATTTTTTATATTTCATTTTTAGTGTTATATATTTCTTTACAATGTGCGTTTAGTATCATTATTACTATATTATCTATGTTTACATGTAAGTATAATAGTAAACACAATAATGACTCATGTTTCACCTCAAAAAAGTCTCTAGTGGGGACATATAATTTTATATGCAGCCCGTGGAGTTATGAAGCACTTCCAAAGTGGTCCGCGAGATCATTTGGGTTCGCCACCCCTGGACTAGATGGTAATTGTGTTTGTCTGTTCTTATGTGGTTTTCTATGGAATTTTGTTTTTGATATTATTAGAGCCAAAAACAATAATGGACGAGTTTAGAGAAATCAAATGATCAGTTTAAGGCCGATTTCAACAATTCATTTAATAAATGGGCAGAATCAATCAAACTGACAGAAGAACGGGGAGTAGTAAGGGTGTTAATGGTAAACTGTAGAAGTATAATGAACAAAGTAATCGAATTTGCAAACTTAATAGAGATACACGAACCACAAGTAATAATTGGGGTAGAGAGTTGGTTAAAAGAAGACGTACTAGACAGTGAGGTTTTTCCTGATGGTTACAGAGTGTACCGCAGAGATAGAGGAGCAATTGGTGGAGGAGTTTTCATACTAGTAAACAAAAACTATCACAGTTCACTGGCGTTCATAGACCAAGACCATGAGTTACTTGGGGTAGATTTCTGGGGTAATATAAAAGAAAAAATCACAGTGGTAGCTGTTTACTGCAGTGGAAGAATGACAGAAGAGGATGAGGCTCTTGGGGAGAAATTAAATTCATACTCAGATTTCAGAGGTGAGAATAGAATGATCATCATCGGTGGGGATTTAAATTTACCAGGTGTAAACTGGGAAGGAAATAAGATAAATAACACAAGGGAACAAAGATTTGCAAATATCTTAATAAGGGAAGGAGGATTTACACAAGTGGTTGAGCAAAACACTAGGGGACAAAATATTTTGGATATATTTCTAATTAAGCCCGATGAAAACCTTTTGAGGTATCAAGTAACTGAAGGAATAAGTGATCATGAAGCAGTTCTGATGGATATTAGAGGATTCAGTAAACCAGCAGCCAAAATTGAAGGGGGAAATAGGTACAATTATAAAAAGGCACAGGTTTCAAATTTGAAGAGATATTTCAGAGAACAATTCAGCAAATGGAAGGAAGGCTCAAGTACAGTAGATTCAAGGTGGGAAGAGTTCAAGGAGATAATAAGAAAGGGGGAAGAAAAATTTATTCCAAGGCAGAAAATAAAGAGAAGTAGAGAACCTATGTACTATAATAGGGAAGTGAGGAGGTTAAAGAAGTTGGTTAGAAAAGAACATAACAGAGTTAAGAGACAGCAAGGTAGCAGGGAATATTAAAACAACTAAACAAGGACTTAATAACAGCAAAGAAAATGGCTAAAGATGGGTTTATGAAGAGTACTGTCAGTGCAGGAGGACCATTGATTGATGCATCTAGAAATTTCTATGGCTATATGAGGAAACTGAGGGGAAGGGAGGGTGCATAGTCACTTATAGATAAGGATGGAGAAGAAGTCACTGAAGATTTGAAAAAGGTAGAGATTTTAAGTAACTGGTTCAGTGAAAGCATTAGGGACAATGAATCAGAAACAGGAGGGTCTAATTCAGAGAACAAGCTTAACAACACAATTAGAAATGACGGTAGTAAACAATTTGATTTCATCCTGAGGAAGTCATGAAGGAAATAAGAAAGCTGAAAAAACATAAAGGGGCTGGTGAAGATAATATTACTACAGATATCTTAAAGATAGCCGGATGTGACATTGTACCTTATCTTGAAATATTATTTAAATTGAGTATGGATACTTGCTGCTTACCACAGGATTGGAAAAGTGCGATAGTAGTACCGGTACATAAAAGAGGGGTGAGAAATAGAGTTGAGAATTACAGGCCAATCAGTTTGACATCAGTGGTAGGTAAATTAATGGAAAGATTGATATGCAACCACATCAGAAATATATGTGAGGAGCGTAAGTGGTTTTCAAGCAGGCAACATGGGTTCAGGCAAGGATATTCATGCGAATCTCAGTTGGTAGGATATATGCAAGATATATCAGATGAAATGGACAAGGGAGGCCAAATTGATAGTGTAGTACTAGATGTGTCAAAGGTGTTTGACAGAGTAAGCCATAAAATGATAGTAAACAAGGTAAAAACTATTGGAGTGGATGAGAAAGTGATTAGCTGGGTAGAAGAATTTTTAAAAGGTAGAAAACAGAAAGTTAGGGTAGGAAATGTAGTATCAAAAGAAGTGGAAGTAAAAATGGGTGTTCCACAGGGTAGTGTATTGGGACGATTGCTATTCATTATTCTAATGAATAATTTTGTTGATTGTTTACTATCTGAAATTAGATTGTTTGCAGATGACATAATGCTATATAAAAGAATCAGAACGATAGAGGATTGTAAACAGTTGCAGGGTGATCTGGACAGGATATCTAGTTGGGTTGGTAAACACGGAATGAAGATAAATGCAAAGAAGAGTCAGCTTATTAGATACACAAATAAAAAAAACAAAAGGTTAATTATGAATATAAGGTGGGGAAAGAACTGCTTGCTGAAGACTTGAAATGTAAATATCTTGGCATTACTTTTGATAACAAGCTTAACTGGGCAGGACACATTGGACAGGTGGTAGGGAAAAGTTTCAAAGTTCTGCACTTGTTGGAGAGAGTGATGAGGGGATGTACGAGAGAAGTAAAGGAATTAGGTTACAAAACTTTGGTCAGACCATTGCTCGAATATGGTAGTGTAGTATGGGACCCACATTTTGAGTATCAAATACAGGAGTTGGAGATGGTGCAAAAAAGGGGTGCTAAATTTGTTTCTGGAAATTATCGCAGAATGCAATCAGTAACAGATATGATAAAAGAGCTGGAATGGCATTAATTGCAATAAGGAGGAGGGTAAAGAGGGTCAAGGGAGTGTACAAGGCGTGTACTGGTGATGAAGCATGGAAAGATATTTGTGTAGGTATGAAAAGTAGTGCATGGAAGGGAAAAGATGACCATGGCCACAAGCTGGCACTCGATTTCAGGCACAAGAGTGTGAGAAGATTCTCTTTTTTAGGTAAGGGTGTCAGGGATTGGAATAAGTTACCAAGAGAAATGATGAATAATTTACCAAAAACTTTGAAAGAATTTAAAGATAAAATTTGTAGAGGACAAGTATAGGTGGGTGCAGAATAGGGGGAAGATGGGTGTGTAGGGAAATTGCCACTGGAGCCTGTGCTCCATTGCAATTAAAGTAAATTATAAATGTGACATACGCTTGTATATGTTGTGTAAGACTCAATGAAGGCAAGTTTTAATATTTTTGATTCATTTCATACATTTTTTATTTTTTAAAATAAATAGTTGTTTTGGATTCTTAACTCCCCTGCTGACTTTTTACTACAACATTCAAGAATGCCAATGTATTATAAGTAAGATGATAATACATATGGAATACGTAGTTAGTAAAGTGAATGAAATAGAAAGACGCATTAGCTACTTGAACAGAAGTATGTATATTGACTATAACAAATACTACAGAATCAAAATTTTCCTTAACAATTTAAGTTAATGAAAATACCTGATCAAACATAATAAAACTGTTAACATTCATGGGTGGTTGCATAGCCCACTAATTCGGAATGCAACATCTTTTGGAATATGGTGAACTTGTTTGAAGGGAAAAATTTAACTGTAACAAAACCAGATAACTCAGGTTCCTTCTATTATAATCACAAGAGGTATTTCAGTATTGTGTTTTTGACTCCACTTCATTCTAAAAGGGAGTTAATAATTGTGAAGCTGGAATGAATGGTTGAATTACGGATAGACGGATGATGTTCTATTACAGACTCGTAGAATCTTCCTGGAGTGAAAATTGAATTTACCCTCACCTGGGAGTTTTGCCGAATATGACTTATCTTTTCCCACATGGGTTTGTTGATGACATGGCATTTGAATTACATAATAATTTACTGAAACCCTACTTCCAAGATTAATTAATAAACCTCAACAAATATACGCCGAAATGTTGTCACGAGATGTAGAGAACGCATTCAAGATATTGAATTCACAGTTTGGTTGTTCCAAAAACCTATCAACCTACAGCCGCCAAAAACGACAGCAGTTTAATTTGCATAATTTCCTTGTAAAGGACTATTAACTCACCGTATACCATTTCAAAAGCTCAAGGTGAAAAAAATTTGAAAGCCTTGCTGACTACAGAAACAGTTCCACAGTTGCCAGTGCAGCCTGTGACAAATTCTATTATTATTATAAGAATTAACACTAACATTGGAGAACTCGATTCAGACTATTTCTTTAAAAAAGAGCGTTACTTTATACTACATTTTTATTTACTTCAAATGCACTATAATCAAGGGCGTAGCCAGGATTTTGTTTAGGGGGGGGCAGGCAAGAGAAAACTGATAATATGTATGCTAAAAAAACTTTTATTAATGTAATGCATATGTATTGTATTAATTGAATAATTAATTAATATTATTATATTTTAATTAATTATAATTTAATTAATTAGTATATATAATTATACCAATAATAATTTTCGAGCTACTTCATCTGTAATTTTATCACAATTTTCTTGTAAAAGTTTTCTGTGTACACCAAGCAGGTCAGTTGGATCTCTAGAATATTTCCATCTTATTTAACTCTTTCATAAGGTCTAGTTCTTTAAGATTTTCCCTTGTCATACCCTTGTCTCCATAGTTTATACCATAGTGCGACTTCATAATCAAACAATTTTAACTTGTAGCATTGGCTGAAAAATCGTGTTTTTTTTTTTTTTTTTTTTTTTTTAAATCAACCAATGACTTACTTAAACTTTAACTGGGATGTAGCTAGGGACTGCAATCCAGCAATGCGGGATCCGGCATCATTTGGCAGTCTGGCGGATCCAGCACCTAAATAAGCGGATCCGCAATCCGTAAAATGGGGTGAAAACATGTTTCAGTCTTCGTCACCGTGTTTCCCTGTCGTCACTTTCCGGTCCGACTCGTTCTTTACCGGTTGTATCGCCCCGTTTAACTGTATCCTTCAAGTTGACATTTGACTCACGGCAACAAATGTGTGTTGTGTGTTTGTGTTGTGTGCAGTACTGTAATTTGAGTTATGTCGTCCTATGGCAAAACTAGCTCCCAGATCGTACACACAGAAAAGATACAACTAGAGATGTTTCTGAGGAGTAAGTAAAAACAATTACAAAAAGAATGTTACAGCTATTGACAGATATTTCTTAATCTATTGCATATATTGATGTGTTAAAATGTTTTTCTCATAAACTGAACTTCATTGTATTTCAGTTATTTCTTTTCAAAAAGTGGATTTCTATTTACTAATTCTGCTAATTCTATAAGATTTATTATGATGACAAAGTTTTCAAATGACATAATTTGCTCAGTTTGAATATTTCAAGAAACAATTGCGAATATTTTCGTCGAAATGTTTGATGAGTAGACGTCAAAAAAAAAAAAAAAACAAAAAAAAAAAAAAAAAAACCTATATTTAAGGCGGGACCACACGCTTGCTAAACCTCGTCAAGCCGTCACAAATTGAAACGTGTTGATAGAGCGTTTAACTTGACTTGTGTAGGCTAGCACTTGTGGCTGATCCAATCGAGTGTCTGTTTTTTGGCACAAATCTAAGAAAGTTTGCGGCAAGTGCTTGTAAAGTGCCTACTCGTTTCTGCGGACTTGATACACTTTGTGCACTGACGGCGGACAGACATGCGTTCCTGTTTGTTGTGCTAGAAGTGCCTCAGGAAAAATGAGTAATTGGTTCAACAACGATATTTCACATTCCTTGAATGCTAATATTCAAATCAGCATATCTCTTCCAGCAGAAGTTATCAAGATGGGCTCATAAAGAAGCGTGGACACCGAGCGTAGTGAGTGAGCAATTAACGCTCTGGCCTCGCATTCGGCAGGACGCCGGATCGAATCCTCATCCGGCATTGAGATTTGCAGTTTCCATTGTTTCTCCAAATCACTTCTAGACGAATGCCGGGATGCTTGCTTCAGAAAAAGGCCAAATCCGAATTCTTTCCCATTCCTTGCCCCATGTCCTTTCCCGCCTCTAATGACCTCGTTGCTGACAAGGGTAAAGCCATAAGCAAAATAAAAAGTCATAAAGTAGCTCATTAAAGTTATTTTCCATAAATTTTCTCAGTCAAAAATAATTGATATAGACATTATAATACTGTAAATACAATAATTATTATACTATTTCAATTATAAAACAATAATTTCATATAGGCCCCTAATTATCTATACTAATTTATAAAGCTGAAGAGTTTGTTTGTTTGTTGTTGTTTGTTTGTTTGAACGCGCTAATCTCAGGAACTACTGGTTCGAATTGAAAAATTCTTTTTGTGTTGAATAGACCATTTATCGAGGAAGGCTTTAAGCTATATAACATCACGCTGCGACTAAATAGGAGCGAAGAAACAATGGAAAATGTGGAAAAAACGGGGAAAATTATTCATCTTTGAGGGCTTCTGTTGCGTGCGCTGCGAAAACGGTTCAAGATACCAAAAAAATATGTATGAAAGGATTATTCCTCTTGAAATGATCTAAAAAAAAGTCCACGACAGTATATGTCTATCTTTTAAGATTAACTCACTAGAACCGTTTTTATGGTAATCAAATTTGGTTGAAATTAATGCATTATTTACCAATTATTTGTTAGAGTTGTATCAACATAACAATATTAATCTTTATCCAAATAAATGTGTTGTTGATTAAGAGTATTTAATTGTGAACAAAATTGTCTTTGGCATCATTTAATTTCAATGAACATCTTAGAAGATATTACGCGCGGTCGGCTCCCTTCTGAACGGTTGTATGCAGCGTTATTTGTTTTTGCGATATAATATTGTCGTGTAATAATACTTTTTAAATACTATTTCAATTTGTTTTAAGGATAATATTTTGGTCTAATAAAATGGTCCTTTGGGAAAAGTTTTACAAGATGTCAGTTTAATAATCTGGGACGAATGTACCATGATCCATAGAGCTCATGTGGAGGCTCTAGATAGGCCTCTTAGAGATATTAGAAGCTGTGATAAAATCATGGGTGGGATTACTGTTATGTTTTCTGGGGACTTTCCACAAACTTTACCAGTAATAGTAAGGGGAACTAGAGCAGACATTGTAAAGTCTTGCCTTAAAAGTTCCCCATTATGGAAGTTGTTAACATTTTAAAATTAACTACAAATATGAGAGCACATTTGGGGGGAGGTAGTATAACTTTTCCTTCAAAGTTACTTTTAATAGGAGACGGGAAAGTACCTCATTTTGAAAATAAAATTGATCGCGATTTAGGAGAAAGAGTAAGTAACATTGAGGACTTAATATCGAAAGTTTACCCAGAAATCAGTGAAATAGAAAATAAAGATCATCAATGGATGTGTCAAAGGGCAATATTGGCGGCGAGAAACAGTAGCGTGGACGAAATTAACGACCTAATTTAAGTAAACTTCCAGGAGACATAGTTACCTACACATCTATTGATAACGTAATGGATCAAGAAGATGCGGTGCATTACCCACAAGAGTTTCTTTGAACCCAAGTGGCCTTCCCCATATTCCCTCAAATTAAAAATAGGTGCCCCAATAATTTTACTTAGAAATCTCAAACCACCAAATTTATGTAACGGAACCCGACTTCAAATTAAATTTCTACGCAATAACCTGATCGTTGCAATAGTTTTGACTGGTCCAGCAGTTGGTCAAACAGTGCTTATACCTCGCATCCCAATGATTCCAAATGATTTACCTTTTAATTTTAAAAGAATTCAATTTCCCGTTAAGCTATCTTCGCCGTTACAATTAATAAATCACAGGGCAAACATTTAAACACGTAGGAATCGATTTACGTCAAGCCTGCTTTTCACACGGCCAACTATATGTCGCGTTGTCAAGATCGGGTTGCGGAAAAAACCAATATGTTCTTCTGCTACAAGAAATAAAACTAAAAATATAATTTACGCAGAAGTACTTTAAAAATTATGTTCTTTTAAAAACTTAAAAACTAAATTTGCAAAAAATTGTCTAAAATATAACAGAAATTGACGCGGACAAAGTGGTGGGTAACTGCTATAATTTATAAAGCTGAGGAGGTTGTTTGTAAAAAATAAATATGATGCCCAAAATAACTATTCCACGCGGACAAAGTCGCGGGCACAGCTAGTATTAAAAAAATACATACATGAAACTACATACTAAACATAGTTAAATGAATGAAATTATACCTGGAACGGTTTCTATGGATTTTTAACATCCACCATCTTCTTCGCCGCCTTTCTCGTTATATTTTCATTTTCGTTTAAATTTTTATGATAAATATAGGTTAAACAAAAATTTATATCCAACACAACATCGAAGTCCCTAACGCTTTCTTCTCCAAAACCATACAGCGCAATCGCAAGCGTGTGGCTGTCAATGTTCGGCTCCCCACAATTAACCAAGCGTTTGTAAGGTTTGGAGTTTCGGCAAGTGCCAAGCGTGTGGACCCGGGGTTATGTTCACCGCAAAGAAACACATTTTAATATCAGCTTGCTTAGATACAGGGTTCGTGCACCACGGAGCCTTGCATCAGTTTGGTCAAGGAACGATTGACAGGCTTGGTGTTGCTGTTGAAATTGCTGTTATCGGCAAAAGATCTAATGAACAAGCGTCATGAAAAACGTTCTGCCTTCGTACCTGCAATTGTACTTTTCACACAGCACACAATTGGCAGTTGTCGATATTTTATACCCTTCCCCCCCCCCCAAAAAAAAACACTGAAAGAAATTGAGAGCACAGAAAAAACTTTCACTCGGACGTAGACCACAAAGACCTGGACGCCAATTGAAGCAAAAAGCGTGATTGTAG
>JARYHS010002814.1:0-25000 GCA_031002005.1 Vandiemenella viatica
AAGAATAAAATCAGATCACCTATTTACAACAATGAAAGTGTCTAAGGGTCTCTTTGGCCATGCCCATGATACCAAAACACAATATTGTAGGTTTGGTAGCCAGTACGGAGGCGGATTGTGCAGCAAACCGAAAATCTGTTACTTTTGAAGATGAATAAAGACTCAATGACTTGCAGCCAGGAATACAAGAAAAATTGTCCCAAATGTCTATGAATAAAAACCCATCCCTGTCTACTGGCCCATGCACCACTAGATGTGATTTCACGGCTATTTGTATCTAAACTATTCCAACAGATAGAAATGAACAGCCAGACCAGGTATCAAACCTACCACCTCCCGCATGATAGACACCCACCAGACTTTATATTTAGACCAGCATGCAAGAAATAACTATGAAAGCAGTTCAATGGAGGATGAATGGAATACACTGGATTTTCCACCAGCATTCACCTCCAGTTATTTTGAGAAGCAATAGAAAATCTAACTGTAATACCATGCTGAATATCGAACCCCATCCTCCCAAACATCAGGTCAGAACATTACTGCTCACCCACCAGGCTTGATGCTCTAGATTTCAACATCCAATGCAGGTTTCTGATGATAATAACATTGTCACTGTCTTTACCATTATAGCTAACATTCAAACTCTTAGAAATTACACATATACAATTCATCATGGTAAAGTCTTTTGTAATGATTATAAGAGATACTAAGGCACGCATATAAAAGTATGTAGATTGGTTGGTACAGAACTGACTTTGCTGATCTGGTGATAATCCTGTTATCTCTATGCTTTCAATATAATCTACTTCTTGATTGCTTACTACCTGTTATCCATGACTTTTAAGAAACTTGCTCACCAGGTTCGATATTTAGACCAGCATTCAAGAAATAATAGTGAAAACAACGAATGGAATGAACTGAAGAGAGAACCCGCAATATCCCACATGACAGACCTGAAGGTTAAAAGCTCAACAACCATCATGTTTGATGCTTGAACCCACATACAAGAAATAATTCTGAAAGAAGAATGAATGAATGCACTAAAGAGAGAACCAACAATTTTCCACATGACAGACACAAACAATAAAAACTCATCCGCCATGCTCGATATTTATATTGGCATTCAAGAAATGAAGGAGAATTAATAGAAAGCTGTGGAATTATCCCAGCACTTGCCTTAAGTGATTTTGAGAAATGATAGAAAACATGAATGTGAAACTATGTCAGACATCGAACTGTGATCACCGAATTTTCTCAACAAATTGTCTTTTAGCCTTTTGCAAGTTTCTGATGATATTGTATTTTCTCTTATAAGAATTTTAACAATAATCTGTTCTTCAAGGCTAGCATGCATTTCTAATTTACTGTCAAACAAATAGTACTTCATGTTGGTTAATGAGCAACTGAAATGTTTTCAAGGAATCGAACAAATGCATCCAATTCTGTAATTTGTTTCCTTAAAAAGGTACTAAAATCAAAATAGGTCCAAACATTACTGCTCACCCACCAGGCTCAGTGCTCTACAATCCTTATAGCTTTCGACATCTGATGTAGACTTCTGATGATAATAACATCATAAATGTCTTTTTCGCTGTTTAGCTAACATCCAAACTGGTAGAAACAACACAGAGTCAATTCATCATAACCATATTCTTTGAAGTTTGTATATGGCAGCAGTATAAACTAAAGCTAAGCTCTTTATTCAGCCCTAAGATTGGTTGGCCCCTCTCAAAAGAGGTATACTTAGCCTTGGAATCCGAACTGCAGAAATCTTCTGGCATACTTCACATTACACAGCAAGCTATGTCAGAGATGAAGGTCTGTTTATGGGCCTATGAAAATCCTCACTGTGACAGGGATTCAATCCATGATATTTACAATCTCCAGTCGGATGCCTTGACCACTGAGCCACCAGGCCGCTTTGGCCTTTTGTTGTAGACAGAAGTAACTACCGCCTGATTTAATTTAACAACAGGCGAGGAATAAAATGGAATCACTAAAATGTAACTTACAATACGTAACCAGTCATATAAAGATATCAGAAAGCTTTGCCTTATTGTATCAATACAGTTAGGAATGTTATAATAAACTTAAATCTTAAATTTATGATTCTGAAGTGAATTTCTGCATCCTTAAGAAAATTATGCAATTAAGAACTGGAATGAAGATCATGGAGAAGGAACTGACAATTAGATCCTAGCCCTGTTACAAGTAAGGAGAAATGGAGAAAACCAGAGTTAGGTCTAAATCTACTTTTGATATTAACTATGAGAGGTGAAAATGACTTTCAGTAACTCATTGAAAATACAGACACTGTAGTCCTGATTGTCATCTTTGTAATTATTTTTAATCATATTTATCATTTAAATAACAGCTATTATAGAACTGTATGATAATAGTGTCACTATCTACAAGCTCTGTGTCTTGGCCACAAAGCCTAAAGGAATAACCTTACCAAGCAAAAGTAGAAATATTGTTGACAAGTGCTAATAATGTGTGCCATTATGAGGGAATTGCAACCAAACAACTGTTCAGGGTGATTAATTACATTTGGTTACCTTTGCAGGAGTGTTGATTCAATTTTCAATGAAGCACGAAGCTGGTTCAGGTTAGCGGGGATTCAATTTCAAGTTCAATGGGAAGGGTATCAGGTACAATGTTCAATGAAGTATAAATTTGGTTGATGTTAACGGGAATATTGATTACAGGGAGGGAGTGATTACACTGTTTCGGTCCAAAGTGCAGGCCCACATGTAGGATAGGAATGCCCACTATTTGGAGTGATCTAGGAAACTCCCCGACATTAATTCCATATAAAACATAGAGACTATATGCAAAAGGAGAATTGCAAAACATGACTGAAGTGTAAATTATTGAATTATAGTGTGTTTCATGATGATAAACTATAAAATATGTGCTCCAAGCTTGTGAAATCTATGTCAAATCATGTAAGCAACTTATACAATGGAAAGGAGGACATATTAGTTATTAAGATAGATTAAAGGTACTTAATAGATCAAAATGTGCAAAACAATAATATATATATATATATACTTTTGTGTTCCAAGTAATTCATTTGGGATTATATATACAGGACAAATAGAACATTCATTTGCATCAGTTTCTGTTTAGTTGCACAAAATATTGTGTTAATTTTTTTGCCCTACTGTAGCTCTCATGTCTTCAACTTTGAATGATTTATTTTAAAATTATATTACTTTTTGAGCTGCATATATTGACACTTTTTAGCTATGCTTCAAAAATTTCCCCAAAAAAATTATTAGCTGCTTGTGCTATTGGTTAAATGTTGCCATATTATGTGATTGGTACTGAATACATTATCATATTGTTACAGATATTAATGAGTGTCAAGCAGACCCAACTGTTTGTTCACACCATTGCCACAATGTTAAAGGCAGTTTTAAATGTTTATGCCCTCCTGGTTATACATTACTGGAAGACAAAAGAACATGTGCAGGTATGTTGAATTTTTATTAATTGGCTGCTACTACTAGTGTTATTGACTGGTCTTCATTATTTGATATTTAGAGGATAAATGTTTCAGGAAAATTAAGCAAAAGTAATTATTATTTTTACTTGATATATTGCTACAAGGACATCTTGCTGATCACAATCATTAGAAGCAATTTTACTATTATTATTATTATTATTCCTATTACATAAAACCCACCTGAAAAAACACCTTTTGGGTGTGGAATGTGTCATGGTTAAATCATGCAAATACATGATGAATAATAATTATATTGAAAATTATATGTTGCAAACACACAAATTCATTCATTAAAATTTTCAACAGGATTTTGTGAAAGTCATTTCACATACAGTTAATAGTTTTATTCATATTTGTAAATTGAGTAGAAAAGTGACAGGGAAAATAAAAAATCTTTTAATGGGTTGGTGTCAAATTATTTGTGAAGATTAAAAAATTCTAACTGGTCAGGACAACATTGTCGCCTCCCAGATGTCGCTCTATAGCATAACTTTCAGTTTACTAAATTTTCCTGAAAAATGTACTGGGATCAGCATTTTAAATAATGAGAGTTGCCTTCAATTTAATGATTGTTGCTCATTGCCACTTTAACAAAGACCTCAGCCACCAGCCTTTTTTCCCAAAAAGTTGAAAGAACGATGACTTTCCAAGTGTATCAACTGTGTGGAAAGTTCTTGGGTTTCCCAAAAGGGAAGTGCATCAATCTAAAGTGATATTTCAGAGTCACTCTCCGACTCCATCTTCTGGCAAAGTTTGTCTTGCCACAGATTTCTGTTGTGACAGCGCACTGTCTGCCATTGTGCAACAGTCCATAAATTCCCGAGCAATCAGAAGATGGATTTGGAGAGAGGCTCTGTCTGAAACATCACTTCAGACTGATGCACTGCCTCAGTGGGAGGCCAGAGAACTTTCCACACACATATCTGAAGTTTTTAAAAAACTTTGAAAAGAAAACATTTTTAATTATTTTTTAACTTTTGTGTCATTATAGCAGAATTTCAACCAGTATAGCCTGCATAGGTTGATATGCCATCAATATCAATTGCACTGGCCTGGTTCTTCCTCCAAACTTTCTTCATGTATGTAAACATTTCCTCAAAAACTAAATTTATTAGTTATCTTGTTTAGACTGACTCTTAATAACTTCTTCAAAATAAACTGCCCTTTAACATATGATATTGTAACTAATTATGATTCCTCAATACATTTTTAAGTGTGGCTCTCTACTGATATACTTTCTGTGACTGAATGAAGCTCTAAGAAACTGCACTTTTTCAATAGCTGACTTGCTGAGACTCTCCTATCTCCAATTTTTAGCCATATATATACGTTTTATGGCACTATCACATCATAGATGTCCCCATTTCACAATGTGGCCAATAAATGCTGCCACTTTCCCCTACAAACAATGAGTTGACAGTTCATTTGGCCAGCATTTCCTACCTTATGGAGCATTTTCTGAACCTTCTACTGTTTAAAACATTTAATAAAAAGTCACCAACAGTTTAAACTTAATATTCCCTTTAGGTGTTGCAAATAATATAATCTTTCAGTGATACAACATTTTGTAATCTGCAAACAATATAAGTGCTGATCGTAAACCATCAGCATATTCATTTATTAGAATAATGAACAGTAGTCATCCCAACAAACTTCCCTGTAGCACACCTGCTTTCACTCCCACCTCTAAACATACTGTGACTGAGCTTGGAGGGTGAGTGGTAACACTCTGGCCTTGCATTTGGAAGGATGCAGGTTCGAATCCCAATCCAAACATCCAGATCTGGGTTTTCCTTGGTTTCCCTAAATCACTCCATGAGAATACAGGGATTCTTTCATCAAAATACCATGGCCAAATTCCTTCCTGTTACTTGTCCCCAGTCCCATCCTGCCTCTAATGACCTTGATGTTGATGAGATGTAAAGCTATAAGGAAAAAAGCAAATACTGCTTTCCCTAACCTAATTCGTTGCTTCCTACCATTCAAGAGTTTCTCTACACAAAGAGTCACATTTTCATCATCCTTAATGGTTTTATCTTAGTCACTATCATTTTATAGCTAATTCCATAAGATTCATTGCATCAGCCTAGTTCAGCACTATAAACTTTGTCTCCCTTGTCCCTTTCATCTGAGAATGACATGAAAAACTATTCCTGAAACTATATGGCTCATTTCCAAATCACTTTCTTGAATCAACACCTTTTAATAATTGTACCGATTACCACCATCTGTTTTGGCCACTGGTTTACTGAATTCTCTAATACCTAACAGAACTACTCATGATCATTATTCCTTCTGTAACATGAGTCTCCACATAGTTATCATTAGCTTTATTAGGAAAATGTACAAAATATCTTATCTCCTTGTGCTCTGTTCTATATCCATCCTTCATTAAGATATTTGCAAATCTCTGCTGCTCCCTTTTGCTTTTAATCTTATTACTCTCCCATTCTGTGCCTGGTAAATTAAAGTGCTCACCAATGATGTCCAGCCACTCCCCACCTCTGAATTTCAAATATGAAATTAGTTTCTCCCAACTGGCACAACATCCATGATATTAATATTGCTTTTCCTAAGTAATGATCCTGTTTCAACATTTACTCTCCTGAAAGCTGGGTTCTACTGTGGTCATTCATGGTGACATAAGTTTCACCCTGATATCCTATGCCTCCTTCGCCATCTTTCTCATGACCCAGATTTCTATCAGTGCTGTTTCCCACATACCCCACCATCACTACCTTACCCTCCTCTGAGAAACTTCTATACTGATATACTAAATCCTTTATTAAATGACAGCAATTCACTTGGTTTGAACATGTCCTGCGGAAATGGGTCTACATTTCTCAATTGGCTACACCTAGTGGCTGAACTATTTCTTTCTATTTTTTACACTCTTTTCTTATCCCTTAAAGGCTGCCCACATTATCTACTCTTACATCTAAAAGATATTCCCTGCCTGAACTATGATATTGGGTTAATCCAACTTTTCCCAACAAATCTAGAAGTACCTGACACATTAACCTTGTTTAGCCTATTCATTATCTCTAATTTGATTTCCTTACTTAGCATAGGCGGAGGGTAGAGATGTGGATCCCTAACCTCCACCTACTCCCAAAAATACGCAAATTGAGCAATCCAGGTCAATCTCAGTCATACTTTGAATACATCTCTGCTCTTGTAGACCAATATCTACAACCCATTTTCCACAGCCTCAGATCTTTCATTAAAAATACATCCCATTTCTTAGCACGCCATCCCATGATTCCACACTTCTGCCCCCAAACTCCTCCTAGTCACTATCTATGTTACTCCCGTTTATGCAAATATCCCCCACTGCTGTGGTCTTATAACAATGGAGTACATCCTGGAGCAATGATCTTTCAACATCTTACCCAGAACTTTCTTCCTTCTCTCAGCTTACCTGATCCTCCAATAACCTTTTCTTCTTCTTTAACAGTTATACCTAACTTCAGGAATGTAGTAATTCCTTGTGTGCCTAAATCGATCCCATAAACCTCTTCCTTGGCTATACAGAGTCAGACTACCTCCTCAGATACCTGCAGCCTCTAAATAGCCTACATAACCTCAATTTTAGCTGGTCATAATTTCAAACATGTAACACTTTCCTTGATGCTAATGAGTTATTGTTACATGGTTCAGTCCACACCTTTCTTCATATAAAGCCAACCAACCTCCAATAATACCTCAATTTCAATAGTTGCCACTTCTTCTACTGCCAGAGGACCCTTGGAAAATGCAATAGCTCTGAGCATCAGTCCCTAAACCTGTGCTTTTCACTAAGTAGATCCATATCTTCAGAAACTCCAAATTTGGGAAATGGCACACCAGCATGTATTGAGTACCAGACATTCCTCTGTGGCAGAAAAGATGCTGGTTCATTGTTTTAGATTATGATAATTATTTACTTGAAAGTGAACCATCAATGTGGCTATTTGTGGATCAGTTGATTCGAGCCTAAATAATGGGTTCCTGAAAATATTACTAGTCCAGTTAATTGCCTGTTTGGTCACCACTAAATTATAAAACAGAAAATAAATACTTTTCACTGTATGCAATAAAGGTTTCTAATATATTGATGAAAAAGAGTTTCAAAAAATTGAATGTCACTGTATAATTCCATTTTCATAAACATGACCTGCTAATACCACCATACAAAAATGTTCTATGATCCCATATTGAAACTTCTCTTAAAAATAAATAACTACATGTTGATTATATTTGATGAAATACTTCAGACACACTCATTTCACAATACACTCATGGTATTCTTGCTGGGATAAATTTTTTTCCCATAAGAGTCACACTACTTCACTTTTTCTAGCCATCACCATTCTATCTGCCGAAACCATGATTCACGTTATAGCATATAAAGGAATATTTTAACTGCTCTTAGTCAAGTCCTGCCTTTCTCACACTGCCTTTGGTATATAAAGGCTCTCCTGTTTCCAACTCATGTTGTGGTGTATGTATTATTTTGTTATGGATTTTTTTTTAATGTACCGTATATGCTATGACTGTACATCTTCTGGTGTATGTATTATTTTTTAATTGAATGTACATCTAGTGGTGTACTTATTATTTTGTAATGCAACTGTTTATCTGTAAATTGACAACTTTCCACATACCACAGAGCCAGTCTCTTATATTGGGATCAAAGGATAATGAATGTATTGTATTGTATTGTATTGTATGTGATCTTGATCAGCAAATCCCTGACTTTTATTTTCTAAACCATGCACCAATGTTTGTAAATGTGCATTCTATCTGTGCCACTTTTCAAATATAAAAATAAATCAATTTTTTCTAAATTTCTCCAAAAATGGTTCTTTATAAAGCACCCTTTAGTTCGCCAAAAGCATTCCCACTAGCCATCCCCAGTAGTAAAATATTCTATAAATCAATTTTGAAGTCGCTTATGCTGGACTTAGAAATTTCGAGAAGAGTAATTGTCAACTTGAAGGAATTTCCCTGTATTCATTTCCACAGTGAAAAACTCATCATTAGAATCATTTTAAACTGTATTTATTATATCAGGAAAAGTTTATTTTAAGAGATAATTCAGTTTGTTCACATTTTGAAACACGCGATCAGGAAAGTAAACATCTAAGATTTGAAATAGCTCTGAATCTAGTAAAGCTACAGCTGAACTTTTATCACCAGCTATAGTCAGCATTGTTCCGGATATTTGGTAGTAAAATTAAATAATTTGGTAAAGTTTATTACTGGTTTCAATTAAGAGAATAAAATGAACTTTTTAACTAAAAGGAATACAATTTAGAAATTTATATCAGTAGATAGCCCAAATTGAGATGATTATGAATGTATAATGGTTTTGGTAAAAAGCTTAAGTATTTGTCTGGTGATTAAGTTTTAAAATATAGATTGTTGTTAATTGTCAATGAAGCGCATAAAAAGTCCGCCAAGTTGGTCAGGTGATGACTTCAATTTCAAAATTATAGAAACCCTTTTGAATGTTAAATTAAATTAAAACAGATAGAACATGATAATAGAAAGTCCCTGTAAAAATTTCAATTTAAACTATTTAGTACTTTTGGCGATATTAACTAAATAAATAGTTGCTGACGTCATAGGCACTGAGAAGTCTATAAAAGATCTTGCAGCGAGCTCAGATTGCCTCACTCCGCACAAGATTTTCAAAGAAGTAACTTCGTAAGATGTAGTCTCATTCTTTCGCCGGAAAGTGATCGCGTAACTTCATGCTAGTTGGCGGGGCGAACTGCCCCGAGCGGTAGCGGTTTCGGCAAATTCGAACATGCCGTAGTACTCACTAATGTTAGGGGGACTTTGTGAGTTTTTGTCTTCTCGTAAAAATGTGCTTAATCTGTAATCATCAATGAAACTGTTGTTCAATTGCTTTATCTACGTATCTGGTACCGACAATGTACGAGTGAACTTTTGCAAGAATATAAGTATTGTGTTACTCTCAAACTGTGTCAAGTGACTTTATTTCAATTTCCCTTCACATTTGGGGTTTTATATGAGTGCGTGGTGGCTGATTTCATAATATTTTAGGTTCATGAAGGCTACACATGGTCACTTAGCTGTTCACAGTTCAGGCAAAAGAGTTGTTAATCCCCCGTGCAGCCTTGGCGCCTGACATCTTCCTCCTTCAAGTTAATAGAAAATATCCAATTCCATTCTGACCACAGGAGAACTATGTCACATCATTGGTCATGCTACATGCATTACAACACACCTCATATCACCCAAACTTCTTAACACCCAGTTCTTTCCCTCTTACCTCAGTTACTGTAGTGATGTATTCCCTTGACTATTCCTGATGCTGGAGAAGGGCTTTACCCATTAAGTTTATATGCGTGCGTGTGTGCAGGTTTCTGTTTTTTATGCCTTCTACTAAGGTAAATGATGGCCTTACTCCCTATCCTTAATATTAATGCATTATTAATATGTTGTTAATGCAGTTATCACCATCACAATTCAAAAGCGTTATAATCATTTAATATGATAGTGAAAGAAAAAAGTTGGAATTAGAATTATTGAGAATGGCTTCAGTCATACAGAGATAGTCTGTTTTGTTGTGAATTATCTTCCTGTGAAAGTTAATTAATGGTGATTTAATACAGAAGGCAAGATAGTTTGTGCAACTAAGAAGGTAAGTGGAATAAAATTCCCATTCTACATGGAATTGTTTTAAAGACAACACAGATATTAGATTTCAGCCTCTTATAAAACTTCTTCTCTTTGATTCCCACATTTCTAATCAGATACATGGCACTGTCATGGGTACGCACATGGTCCCAACTTATGCCTACTTACAATAATAAACTTCAAGAGCAAAATTTTGTGGGCTGTCCAGACGAACAATTTCTAAACAGTATACTATTCAACCACCAGTAAACTGATCACTTATTTCAATGATATGTATTGTTTCTTTATATGTTTATTTTTTATGTCATATATAAGTTTCTTTTATTCTTGATCAAAGGTTTTATTTATTTATTTTATTATTATTATTATTTTACTTTGCACAGCCTTCACACAGATTATGCTTTTCCATCATTATTAATTGTCTACTTCTCCCCTGCCATTGTGATATCCAACTGTCACACCTTGTTCATCTCTGGCTTCATACATGTCACAATTCTCAGTGTTTACACACCTGATCCCTGTGCCATATGTCTAATCTCTATGTAAGATTAAGGCTGTAACCAAACTATTGTAATATGGGTTCATGTTTATGTGTTTGTTGCATCCCATCTGTGCTGAATGATGGGTTTACTTACCCTATCTGCCCTTATTTTCATTGCCTAACAGCATTTTCACAGTCACAATTATTGTAACAGATATTAGTTTCTTATATTCAGTAAATTTATTAAGCTCTACAATAGACTTGTCAGCATTTATAACTATAGTCAAGACTGATTACTTTTCAGACAATTTTTATTATGTACACAGATGTTAGTAATCACTGGATTGTGATCATTACCATAGAATGTTAAATGTCCTAGTAGTTTACTAATTCTAGTTGTTAGTGTACTGCTCAAACTGAAAGAAGTAGAGATAGTCAATGGATGGTATGGTGAGAAGATAAAATAAAAGATTAGTTTTAAGATTTTTTTGTATAGTTACAGAAAGAGAAACTAAATTATAATAACTTTAGTGTTGGCCAAAATCCACAGTTGTTGCGTAAATGTTTATGAATTTACATAAACAGAAACTAAATTGTTAGCTAGAATGTCAAGGAATATCTGGTTTTAGCAGAAATATTCCAATAACCTCTTTACAAATTCTGATGATTTTCAGTTAATAAGCCCTTTTGTTGGGCACCATTTTCTAATAAACCTTTCCTTACCTAGGTTTATGATTGTTAAAATTTTAATAATCATAAAATCAATTTCTTTAAATATTGATTTTACCAATTACAAATGGTTACTGTGGAAAGGAAAATCTTTACTTGTGAATATGACAATTATTATGCCCTCATGACCAAAATAAATGATTTTAGCAACATCTACTAAAATCAAAAGTGTTTATCATCTTAATTTTAATAATAATGAAAACAATGACTGAGGGCTTCTGGTATCCAATACAAATTGCTCTTAATTAGCATATAACATTGTCACTTCAATGTTAATTGATGTAAAACACAAAGAAATAATAAGTAATATTCAATAATCAAACACATTGCATTATTTAAAATTATTATCTATTAAAGGAAAAAAATACATTCTTTTAAGTACTGCTAATGAATAAAAGAAATTAAGTGTGCAGTATGACTTGATTTTACAATAAGCAATGAGATTTGCTTTGATCTTATTGGCACTTAAGAACCAAAATTATTATACTGTTTGTATGTATTATTTACCCATTTATCTGGATTATGTCTTGATCCACTTCTCACGGGTATACCACTTAATGGATTTGCTTCCACTAAAAGTAAAAGTGTGTGTTCTCTTCCCCCTCCTCTGAGAACTCTCATATATCCATCCCCATTTACAGCTGGATGATAACTCTCTGTTATCTCTCCACAATGTAATAGAGTTTTTAAACTGACTGAGCTGAAACTGATCTGTTCAGCATATATGGAGATAGAATTATATGGACATAGAATTATTCTAACTCCCACAGTTAGACATGTGTTCACTTCAATGAATGCCCATCAACTTCCCTCCCATTCAAAATTTCACTCTCAACTTCTAAGCTAGAATATTCCATTCCTACTTATCATGGCACCATTCAGATTTTAGCCACCTCCTACAGTCCTTCTTAATTTTCTCCTCATATCTCCACATTGTGTATGTTGAGAATTACTCAGAATTCAGAGCTTGCCCACCTCCTGGATAAATTCAGATGGCTCCATTTTCAGGTAGTATCTTTTTTGAATTTTCAATCTAAATTCTCCATAATGCTGACCAAGTTATTTCCAAACAGTTGACTCCTTGGACTGTCACAGTTAAATGGGTGGATGGTTTAATCTGTTTGTGAGTTCGTAATATTATTAGTAGCTATTACTTCTGTGATTTTGACCACAGAAATTACTGTAGACAAAATACCAGTTAATGTTTGATATGAAAAGCAAGTTTGTTTAAGATATCAGGTTTATCCACTTTACTATGGCTGCCAACCCATGTGGAGATGAGATTTTAAATTTTGCTCTCTTGTTCAGTAATGAAATATGAAAGTCACTTGTTTTAATGAAAAATAAATCTTCAAAATGTTCTGGTAGCAATCACAATACTTATTCTAAACAATTAATCTCACATCTTTTATAAAGAATTGAGGAAGTGTTTCCAAAAGTTAATTCACATTCACTTGATTAGCAAAATTGTTTCCAATTCTTCTTGAATGTTATGCCAAAAGGTTTGTTTCTGAATTTGGGATGCTAAACCTGCACTGTTAGTACTTTTCCATACTATGTTATTGTACTAAAAAAACCAATCTGTCTTCCCAGACATTTTCAACTTTGCCTTTTACTAACACGCATTTGCATTGATCTGCTGTAAGCAACCGCCATGACGAGAATGCTAAATGATGGCCATACTTTGCTACATAGCATGGCCATGGTCTGTGTCATTCATACTCATGTGAACATCTAACTGAACCAGTACTGAATTTAATTTATTTTGTTATCTTATGGCCATAGCACATAATCAATAATACAATTGTATACAATTGTTTCACACTGATAAAATGTAACATTAAATTATAGTTAAAATTCAAAATTGACATAGTGAAGCCAATGTAAAGCTTTGTTTGAAATATCTATGAAGTCTTTCGGTGCTCCCCTGAAGGCTCAAAGTAGGCAATCAAAGGTCGCATGATGGATGGTTTGTTCTTCCTCACCACAGTCACAGTTTGGTGAATCTCTCATTCACCATGTGTAAAAAGGTAAAGCAGATCTGCCATGGCCAGACCTAACTCTTCCCATGTCTTGCAAGGAAGGTTGAGTCCCTTTAGTGCCTGTTGATTAGGGAGTGCCATTCTGGTGGGGCTGAAGCTATCCACTCCGAGCTCCATGCTTCTCTCCCGTTGAAATTGTTAGATATAAACTGTTTTGCAGATTTTATGCTTCGAATTCTTGATTTAAGTCTGCAAAATTGGGTGTCCATGTAGTTGTGGATGGGGAGATCCAACTTATGATAGATCTTATTATATTTGGCAGTTAGGGGATTGTGTCGTCTTATCGTAGGCAGTTTGATGTTACTCAAAACGGATATCCAGTACGTCTACTAATTATCAGCATTGTAATTATCCGTATTGTCTTGTTCAATACCATGTCAATCTTTTTAGTGTGGGTGCTATTCATCCAGACAGATGAGCAGTACACAGCTGCAGAATACACAAGTCTCAGTGATGAGATGCGAAGTGTGTAGGCGGATGCTCCCCAGGAGGTGCCAGTTAACTTCTGCAGAATATTATTTCTAGTTCTTAGTTTTCCTGCAGGTTTGTTTAGATAATTATTGTAAGACAATGTGTGATCCATTACAAGTCCCAAATACTTCGGAAAGGGGTTGTGTTTGAGGGGAGTGCCATCAAGAAGAGCATCAAGTGAAAGATTTGCTGCCTGACTGTTAAGATGGAAGACACTATTTTCTGCCTTGCTGGAACTGGGTACTAGATGCCATTTCTTAAAATAGTTTCTCATGGTTTTGAAGTCTGCTGTTAACTATTTTCAATTTGATGAATGTTATGGGATTGTTGTACTAGTGCCAGATCATCAGCATAAGAGAGTTGTTTGGATTCTGTTTGAGGAATGTCAGAAATATATACATTTAATTGAATAATTTTAGTGGGGAAACTTTCTGATCTCATCCTGTAGCCATTTTCTTGTATCATTCTTGCATCACTTTTTAGAAATAGAATGACATCAATAACCAAATGAATGACATTGTTAAACCATTTTACAAATCCTTAAAAATCTTTGTTTAACCATTCACCACACATTATTAATCCTCTGTGCCATTTATAACTATAAAAATATCAAGAATCTAACTTTAATTCCCAACTCTAATATTCTTTAAAATTCAGATATAATTTTCCACCATTTTCTCAAACTGAAACTATTAGTTTCTATCTCTTTTAATCTCTACTATTTTTCCAAATATTTTTATTTCAATTAAGTAGTTTAAATTATGACTTCCTTTGTTGTCTAGAACCCACCACCTGCCTTATTTGTTTATTGATCTATTAAAACATCACTTTACTTTCTTTAAAACCTGTTTCTTTCACATAACATCTTGATATTAATGTTTCTCTGAATTTCTAGATTATTTTAATAACAATCGTCTTTCATTTAGTGTATTCAATCCTCAAGATATCTCTGGTTTTCAAAAACCATGCAATCATGTCAAAGTGTTTAAATACAATTAATTCCTATATATTTTATGTTTCTTATCATGAAATTCTTACCTTTTAAATGAAATTACTCATTTTAGAAATCTTTCTCT
This sequence comes from Vandiemenella viatica, assembly GCA_031002005.1. NCBI lineage: Eukaryota > Metazoa > Arthropoda > Insecta > Orthoptera > Morabidae > Vandiemenella > Vandiemenella viatica. The sequence continues at coordinate 14,965 of JARYHS010002814.1, forward strand.
CTCAGCAAAACTGTTGCTCAACTTTTCCATTATGTTTCAGCCCAATGGTCAAATGGAAAAAGAAAATATATGAAATAAATTTCTTCTGCACCCAAAATCTATCTCGCAATGTATCATTATTCTTAAAATAACCCAAAACATGTTAAAAACATTTTCTCTCCAAAATCATCCTATTTTTGTTCATTCTTGGACAAAAAGAGTTGGAAATCTCAAGCTTCATGAATAGAAATTTCTACGTCTGTATTACAGGGTGCTGCTTCTAGGCCCTGCTCCTCACTCCTTTTCCATATATTGATTGAAAACACATAATTTCAAAGAGGGCTTGTGGGTGGCTAACAGGCATTTCTCCATACATAAGAACTCTGCTTGTCCTTTGTGTATATTAAGAGGGTTTTACCAGGGAATCATTCCAGGATATTCCAATCTATAATTGCAATATTTGTCTTTATGGTACATATTCTTACTAAAATGTTTACCATCACTATGTGTGCATGCTTGCAATAATTGTCTTTTCCATTCTAATTTTTACTAAAATATTTATTATAACTGTGGAGGCATGATTGCATATTGTCCTTTCCATAAATATTTTTACTGAAATATTTATGCTAACTATGGACCACCGCAGTATATAATGAAATAATAAAGACATACAACAAGTGAATTGATTTCGAAGTGGAAGCATTATGACAGTCATATTTTTTTTATTATATTTCATTATTTTATTTTGTAAAGCTATTATTATTTTCATTAAAAATACAACTATTAAAGAGAGGTAAGTTTGTTTTAATATCTATCTTGGATTAGTGTAAAGTATTATTGGTGTTTGTCAAGTTATTGTTTTATTTTTTCTCACCGGGATCACAGTTACAGTCAGCCCAATTAAATACAACTTAAATACAACACAGCGTGTTAGGAGTAGATTAAATGAATCTCAGCTGATAAAATTTATCATGATTAACTGAAAAGTGTTTGTAATAAGCAGCGTGAGCTAGAAAGTGTCATTAGATGCACAGAAGCAGATACTGTATTAGGTACAGAAAGCTTGTTAAAATGGGATATAAACTCTGCAGAAATATTTAACAATAGCTTGAACGTTTTCCGTATGGATAGGTTGTATTCCAATAGAGATGGTTTATTTATAGCTGTTAGTAAATGCCTATCATGTAACGAAATAGATGGTCTATGAAATCTTATGGATAAATCTCAATGTAGCTATAGCAAAACTTGTGATAGTTTCCTTATATCATCCACCAGATGCAGACGTAACCGTTGCTGAGCCATTAAAGAATAGTGTAAATAATACAGCTCGTAAATTTCTGGATAATCCAATAATATTAGGAGGTGACTTCAACTTGCTGCTTATTGACTGGGCTAATTACTTTCAAGTTACTGGTGGCAGGGATAAAACAGCTTGTGAAATCATTCTTGACCTGTTCTCGTATCTTCATCTTGAGCAGCTCATCACTGAGCCAACATGGTAATGAAAACATTTTAGACATTCTTGTAACAAATAGGCCTGAATTATTCACAGACATTTCTGTCACGTCAGGGATAAGTGATCACAAAGTGATAATTGCAATGGTAAAATTAATATCTGAGCACAAAAAGAAAAGACAAGGACCATTTACAAATTTGAAAAGACTTGAGAGGAGTGTTTTAGAGTGTACCTTAACTTTAGAGTAGCAAGTGGGACCATTGATGGATGTGGCAGCAATTTAAACTTATAGACACAGAAGGTATGGATATGCATATACTGAAACAATCAATCAAGGAAGGGAATCATCCCCCGTGGAATACACGCGAAATTAAAAGGTTACGTAAAATGCAAAGAAGGATACACGCATGCTCAAGAAGGACTAGGTACCATAGTTATTTAGAAAAGTTAGATGAGATAGGAGAGCATGCTAAAAATGTGATGTGTGATGCCTTTAATAACTTCTGTTGCAACTATCTTTCCAAAAGCCTCACCGAAAACCAAAAGAAATTTTGGTCATATGTGAAAAAAGTCAGTTGTAGTGACAACAATATGCCTGTACTTATACAAGATAGACATGAAGTATGTGATAGTCACAACAAGGCTACCATATTTAACACTGAATTTAAAAATTCATTCACAGATGAAAACATCGAAAACATCAATTTCTCCTCACTGTGTTGAATTAGAGATGGATTTGATACAAATTGATAATGTAGGTATTCTAAAACAATTAAAGCTCTTGGAGTAGGGGAAAGCACCAGGTCCCAATGGTATAGCAATATGAGTATTTTTAATGTGCACGGAGGAAATAGGACCATTTTTGTAAGATAGATTCTGTAAATCTTCAGAAAAAAAAAGTATCTTCCAAATGTAAAATTTCCCATGTAATTCCTATTTTTCAAGATAGGAGATTGGAGGAATCCTAGGAATTATTGACCCATATCTTTAACATCAGTTTGCAGTAGAATTCTGAGCATGTTATATGCTCTAACATTATGAAGTTTCTAGATGAAAATGAGTTACTTATAGCGAACCAACGTGGATTTCAGAAGATCATGTGAAACACAGTTGGCCTATTTTTCTCATGATGTAATGAAAGTTACTAATGCAGGTTCACAAGTTGATGCAATTTTCTTGGATTTTCATAAAGTTTTTGACTCCATGCAACACAACCAACTTTTAGCAAAAATGTAAGTGTACTGTTTATCAGATCAGATTTGTGAATGGATATGAGTTTTTGTTATTAACGGCGAAGCCTCTTTTAATCTAGATGTTACTTTGGGTATACCTCAAGGCAGTGTAGTAGGACTACTTCTTTTCTTAATTTTTATAAACGATCTCAGTGACAATGTTAATAGCACCCACCAAGCGTGGTGCTGTAACGGTTAGTGTCCTGGCCTCATATTCGGGAGGACACTGGTTCGAATCCCCATCTGGGCATCCAGATTTGGGTTTTCCATGGTTTCCCAAATCACTCCAGGCAAATGCTGGGATGCTTCCTTTAAAAGGCCATGGCTGAATTCCTTCCCATTCCTTGCCCTCCATCCTTTTCCATCTCTAAAGACCTCGCTGTTAAGAGACGTTAAGCAGTTAAAAAAAAAAAGCACCTTAAAATTGTTTGCTGAAGATGCAGTTATCTATAGGGAAGTAAGGAGCTCTGATGATTGCTTAGAAATTCAGTGCAATCTGGATGTTATTTCAGAATGGTGCTATAACTGGCAACTTGCACTAACCTGCAAAAAGTGTAAAGCAATGCGCATAACTAACAAAAAGAATCTGTTTCCTCATGAGTACAAAGTAAACAGCTCAGTTGGCACAGCTGATTCTTTGAAATACTTGGACATAATAATACAAAGCAACATGAAATGGGGAATGCACATAACTTCCATTGTGGGTAAAGCTAATTCTTGGTTAGGACTCATAGGTCATATTTTGAAGAATTGTAACACTCATACGAAGGAAATAGCTTAAAAAACTCTTGTGCATCCACATTTGGATTACTGTGGTGGAGTTTGGGATCCTTATCACAAGGGATTGGTTGACATGTTAGAGAAAGTGCAGAGGAGAGCTGCTCGATTCATGGGTGCTTGTTCCCACCCTTACAAACGCATCAGAGAAATGACACATAGATTGTGCTCAGTTTGTCTGGCAGTCAGACGATGTCGGCTTCATCTGAACTTGTTGGCAAATGTTTGAAATTTTCTTTCATTATCAAGTGTAATGAAATACTTTGTCCAACAACATATTCAGGACGCAATGACAAGGTAGAAAAGATTAGAGAAATAAGATGCCATACTGATGATTATATGTATTCTTTCTTTCCTTGGGCTTTTGAGATTGGAATGCCCAGAGTAAGTTTTGGTTCGAAGCACCCTCTGCCAACCACAATATTTATGAATTGCAAAGTATGTATGTAAATGTAGAGGTAGATTTTTTAAAATTATTTCTTCCCATCATATTAATTTAATTTAATTTTTAATTGTGATGGAGCACATGAATTTGTGACAGTTCCCTTAGTCTTCTAATTATTTCTTTATTATTATTTTTTAAATTATCTTTTATACTTTGAATGTTAAATTCCTCCCAACCTACTTGTGTGATTTACGAATTTTAATTTTAAATTCCATCATCAATTTTGGTAAATTATTCATCTCTTGTAATTTGTTGCAATCACTGATGCCCTTACTGACAAAAGAAAATTTTCAAGCAAAGAAAATTGTAAGCTATTAAGAACCAGGAAATCCCATTTTGCACACAGAAACTTTCACTAAATCTCCTCTCCCATCCCACTCACCCCAAAAATTGATTTAGTCTTTCGTAGGATTCTTTAAATTAAATACTCACTGATGTTTATACACAAAATACTAAAGAGACTTTATAAATGTGAGCATATTTACAATGCTTCATTGTTTAGAATATTTGATGTCAGAATGCAATCATCTTGAATTTTTTTGTTTGTCATTTTCTGTAAGTGATACAAATTTTTTTAGATTTAGAGACTCTTGAACAATAAATGCAGCATTTGACAAATATAACCCAACTCTTTGACCCCTTGACACTGATATTCATTCCAAAGGCAACTTTCAGTGCTGAACTGTCTTCTGGTCATTTTGAAAGGCATGGTTGGGTTAGATGGGGTGAGATTAATTCATGGTACAACAACAGTTGTGCCTAAATGTCATGTAGGCTTGCTGCTCAGCAGATCGTACGCACGTCTAGTCATACATTCAACATGCGACTTTTAAATTTCACTTTTAACTTAGATTTCAAACAAACAATGTATTTTAACATAAAGTGAGTATGCTAGGTCAGAATTCTGTACAAAATCTTGTCCATTGATGCCTTATTCATTGGTTTAGGTTTTGTTTTAGGTGATAATAGGAATGTTGACAACAGGAATAATGTCTAGGAGGATGAACCCTTGCACAGCACATGCTGCCTTCTGTCAGCTAATGGTTTAAGCTTTATTCCAATGTATTTATTCAATATGTACATTAGACATGGGGACTAGTTACAATCACAACAGTTCACAGGGGATTAAGGGACGCTGCCTGAAAGCCACAGTCAGTATGGTCGATGCTATGAAGCTGAATATTTGGTCCTGTGCCAATTATGTATCATGGCACAACCATACAAAAATTATTTTATTTTTTATTTTTTGGTTTTTGGAATGTTTATATATAAGGTCCAAATAATCTCATATAAATTTTTATGTGACTGTCATAAAAAAATATTCTTAAACTTGTGATTAAGACATATGGTATGCTGGCAGCAAAATTTGAAACCAAACTATCCAAGTCTTTTGAACTCCATTATGCTGATGTGTTTCAATGTTTGTGGATGGTAATAAACAAAATTCACACTAAAAGAATTCTATATTTTGTTGTATCTGCTATTATACTGAAAGCAGAACATAATACATAATACATGCTGCAGCTTTTCACAGCTATTGCAAAAAGCTGAAACAATCCCACATATTAAACTTAGTAACAAGGATATTTGGTTTCATATGAAACAGTATTTTTGTTTGTATTTATTGAGGCACTTTCTGGTCTTACCTCTGGCAATTCTCTGGTTTCTTTATGTGTATTACTTAAGAGAAAAGTAATTACCTCTAAGGAAACTAGGTAATAGTATGCATCCAATGACTCTTCATCATCCTGCCATAAACATGTTGAGTAATGTTTTATTTTTCTGCTCCACTTTTATTAATGTGAATATGTATTACAAATTAGAAGAGAGAATACTTTCATTTTAAAAGTTTTTTCTGGTTTCAGATAATCTTAATTTGGAGCCTGACTCTTTAATGGATTGGCAAGATGCTTTTGAAGAAAGAAATAAGTATGTTCCATTGGAGATCCCTTACAGTAGGCCACCCAAACGGTCAAAACACCTACGAAACCGACAACTGAAACTTCACAATGAAAAATCATCAACTAATAAGAGTATCTGTCAGCAAGGATTTACTATCAAGAATGGAATATGTGAGGGTGTGTATAGTTAGTAGTTATTTTAAAACTTGAGAAATTAAAAACAAAATAGATTCAAAAGAGATTATTTATTTATCTGTAAATTCTTTGTTTCATGGAGTTCATCTATAATATTTATTATTATAAGCAAATTTCAATACTTTAAAATATCAAGTTTTGATGTATGGTATTGTATTTATTATCTTCTGAAGAATAATTACTTTTTTTATTTACTCCTGTCAGGATATTTTGAAAGCATAAATAGCAACGAAATACTAACAATCCATGTGAGCTTTTTGAAAAAACAACATGGTCAAGAATGAGTCTTAATATACTAACCAGTTCTTTGATATTCAGTATGTCAAAAATAATTTCTCTTTAGCGTTTCACTAACCATGTTAATCACCAACCTGTGGATTGAAAATATTCATCTTAAAAGGAAAAAATTCTTATAAAATTCATTGAAAATTTGTTAAAGTGTACAATAATGGTTTAATGATTGAGGAACTAATGCACAGTTTGCACCTGTCATCTAACAAAAGAGAGAAATTGTATACATAATTAACAGTTTATTTGAGACCACTGAAATGAATTACTGAAAATTTCTTTTGATTCAGAAAATTGCCAAAATAGGATATTCACAGTTAACCTCCTAATGTTTTTCATTCTAGTGTTCACACATTTGCCACTACTGTGATGTTTCCCAAGAATGTTGATACCAGAACATGATGAAAAGATAATGCTGTTTCTTAATAATTTCTTGTTCAGCGTAATTCTGATGGGAATGAATTCTTGTATTTCATTGTAACATGAATTGTTGCATAGTTCTTCAGTGATGGAACGAACCATCACTCTTATCTGCTGATTTCAAAAATAAGTAGATGACAATAGAGATTTTGTTGAAAAGTAGTTTATGATACGTTTTCATTGTAAAACAAAAATTTTTGAATTTCCATAAATTGTTTTCACTGTGACAAAACAGTTCTTATTTTAAAATGGCATTCAAAGATAATGATTACTTTCGGAAAGGTTGGACACTATACCTTTAGAACTGTTGCATTGAAGCCTTATTGTAGAAGAGGTTTCTATCACATAACTATAGGTCGAGAAGGTATATCATTTGTCGCTATATATAATAAACCATCCATTAACTTTTGCATCATATAATCCTAAGCTCCTGACATATTTAATTTAATTTCCATTGATTGGAATAGACAGGGACATAAAATATCTGATCATATACTGCACCTATTCCAATTTTTAGTAGTATAGAGCAGAATATTATTTACAATTTTTCCTCTCTCCAGTTAAAGCTTTTAATGAAAGTCTATTTATTATTATTTTACAATTTAAAATGATGATGTGAAGATATTTCTTTTGTAGTGGTTTGTAGGTTTGAGATCTCTAACATTAGTTGAACCCTGAAGTTTCCATGTACATTTCATGTATTAGAGGGATTTTTCTGTAGGACCTAATAAATCATAACAACAATGCTCACAATTTATTTGTGTTCTGCATTACACAAACAGTGGAATTACAGAAATACCACCTGGATAACTTTTCTGATATCATATTATCGCTCTGGATATTTTACTTCTATATGCTGTCTCATCATTCCTAGCTCAGTAGCTTATTTTCAGACATGTCCATATTAGAAAGAGGGATGGTTGGGTGATGTTTGAAACCCCTCTCATAATTTTTTATACTTGCACGTTATTTCAACTTTTTTTCAACAGTGAGTACATAAATTTTTAGAGAGCTATATCAGTTTGCAGTAATTCATTGATCTCTCTCCTTTTTTTCTCCATCATGTATATTAAATGTATCCAAATGTTTAAAATCTTTATTTCACATAAAAATGAACCCAAACTACTGTTAAGTACATTATTTAATACGTATTCCATTTTAGGTACTTAATATTGAAAACTTGTTTTTCCCATCAATGTCATTGTAGAAAACTGTGACTATAGTATTTATGTATGAAACAATGTTATGAGGTAATATGAATGTACATCTAACTTTGGTGTATGTACATCTAAATAAAAACATTTTTTTTTTTTATTCCTGCGTCATTTTTGTTTTTCAGATATTAATGAATGTAACATTACACCAAATGTGTGTTCAACTGAACAAACATGTTTAAACAAAAAGGGTTCTTATCTTTGTTTAAATACACCATGTCCAGATGGCTATGAAAGAGATCCTCATACAAAGTAAGTAGTCATTTTGCACTATATTTTTTTAGAGTATTAAAATAAATCTCTAGGATCAAGTACTTTCACCCAGATTACAAATTACAATTATTTAGGGAATGTGGTCATGTTATTCAGTTAAACTTACAGACAACAGTATTGATGGCATAATTAAACATCAGTCAATTAATTATTTATCATCAAGAATCTTTAAATTATTTAAAAAATTACTTTTAATTTTTATATGCCATAAATTGATATATTTTAAATTCAATTAGTCATTACTCATATTGTACTGTGTACCATGCTACTCAACATAAGTATGTTTTGATGTTAAGCATCTAATAAATACAAATAAGGAAAGAGACAGGAACAATCAGTTACCACAGGAGACTGCAAAAAGAAACAGTGAATAATATAGAAAACTTTGGGCTTAAATGCTTCTTCAGCAGTAGAACATGAAGTACACAGGTTGAAAACCTGGGAGTAACCTATCATGTGACTGAAAAATGGTGGTTAAGAAAGGCTTTGGCAGAAGAGGTTGCATTCCACCAAAAAAAAAATCACAGCTCTAAGCATTCCAATCACTGAGGGTACGAGGGAAGAATTCTTACAGGCATCAGTACAGCATCATATTTCCCTGATCTTACCTATCCTATCATTGCACGCCAAGTACATTATTTTTTTTTTACTTTATATTTTATCTAGATTTAATATTTCCAGGTACTGTTTAATCTATTGTGATGAAAGACACATTTGTGATGAAGGTGCCAAAGTAACACAGACTGTAAGCTTCATGGTTCTTTCACCAGAAGTCAGCTCCATTCATCCCTACCAGGATCTTATGCAATTTTCTGTACATGGAGACAATGGACAACAGTTGCCTCATACTAGATACCGAATAGTGGAAAATGAAAATGGTAATTATGTATTAATCTGTGTTTCTTGTATTAAAAAATGATTTTTTATCCTAATTGGCATAAGTAGCAATACCATGATAAGCTTCAGATGAACCCATGTAATAAGATTGTAGCTGAACTCAGTTTCTGTAGTGATAAATGTGTTAGCAAAAACAAAAATTTTTATAATATAGTACACAAAATTTTATCAAAGGATTATTACTGTAACAATTGCGCTTCTTTTATTTTTGGTGCATTTGTCTCAATGGAAAAAGTAGCCTTTATTATTGAGTATGTTGATAATTTTAAATGAAGAAGTTGCATAAAAATTATTTGTGAAAATTTGAGTGTCTGGCATTCATTGTGAACATTGTCCATTACTAAAGTAAGGAATTAATATATCAATGTTCAAATTTGGTTAATGTTTCAACATTTTTTCCCTGCATATTATACCAAATCTGTTATGTAGCTGTTAAACATTTTACATACTAAGGCGCAAATACAGGGCGTTCGCCGGAAAACGCTACCCTCCCAGTCTGTTGCCGTCGGCAACTTGCTCGGTCAGTCAAGCCAGCAGTTTCCGCCACAAGGCACCGTGAATCACCGCACTGTTTAACACCTCCGCTGCCCCAACAGTGCAGTGCAGTGACCCTTACATTGTTAAGAACGGTTTCTTTGCATTGTAGATAGTTTGTGACTTCAGTCTCTTATTAATCAGTGTTGTGAATAAACGTTTCTTTGCGGTTTGGCTGGTTTGGGGCTTCATACTCTTATTAATCTGTACCGTGTTTGAGTGTGAGTAAAATTATGGTACGTTACAGTTTGCAACAAAGAATATTTCTCTACGATACATATGTGAAGAAGAAGTCGTTCAAAAAGTGTCGCAGTAAATTTCGTCGCGAATTTCCTGGCACTTTACTGCCAGCTAAATCAACAATTCTGCGTCTGGTTAAAAAAGTAAGAGAAACGGGTTCATTTTTTAACAAAAAGAGACTGTCG
>JARYHS010002815.1:0-64181 GCA_031002005.1 Vandiemenella viatica
TAAGTCACCATGAATGGCCACAATTGAACAATACTGTGGGCGAGCAAATGTGGAAACAGAAGTGCTACTTGGTAAAGGCATTAATTCTGTTTTGGGGGTTGTGCCAGTGAACACCATCGGTAGGTGGTGTTTCGCTAGGCATGGCTAACACCTCAATAGCAGGGGCAAGGTGGTAATTTCTGAGTTGTTAGCTGAAGCAGTAAGGGAGTCTATTTCCAGTGAAGTTGGGGTCAGGACTGTGCCTTCTTTAGGGTAGGGGCTGCTGGTGAAGGGATAGAGATAGATGACAAAGTGATACTGACGGTAGATCCACAATGGAAAAAATCACAGATGTTCAGTTGCTGAAATAATAATTAACTGGGTAAAACTGGGAAGGAGGAGGTAAATACTAAAAATATACATCCAGTAATAAGGGTGTTATTGGTGGACTGTAGAAGTATAATGAACAAAGTAATCGAATTTGCAAACTTAATAGAAGTACACTAGCCACAAGTAATAATAGGGGTAGAGAGTTGGTTAAAAGAAGAAGTACTAGACAGTGAGGTTTTTTCCTGAGAGTTAAACAGCGTTTCACAGGGATAGAGGAGCAATTGGTGGAGGAATTTTCATACTAGTTAACAAAACCTACCACAATTCACTGGTGTTCATAGAGCATGACCGTGAGTTACTTGGGGTAGATTTCTGGGGTAATAAAAAGAAAAAATCAGGGTGTTGGCTGCTTACTGCAGTGGAAGAATGGCAGATGAAGATGAGGCTCTTGCGGAGAAATTAAATTCATACTCAGAGGTGAGAATAGCATTGTCATTATTGAGGGGGACTTAAAGTTACAGGGTGTAAACTGGGTAGGAAATAAGATTAAACACCAGGGAACAGAGCTTTGTAAATACCTTAATAAGGGAAGGAGGAATTACACAAGTGGTAGAGCAGAAAACTAGGGGATAAAATTTGTTGGATATATTCCTAATAAAGCCTGATGATAACCTTATGGTGTGTCAAGTAACCGAAGGAATTAGTGATCATGAAGCAGTTCTGATGGATACTAGAGGATTCAGTGAATCAGCAGCCAAAATGTAAGAGGGAAATAGGTACAGTTATATAAAGGACAGATTTCTAATTGAAAAGATTTTTCAGAGAACGTTTCAGCAAATGGCAGGAAGGCAGAAGTACAGTAGGTGAAGGTGGGAAGAGTTCAAGGAGATAGTAAGCAAGGGGGGGAAAATTTATTCCACAACATAAAATAAGAAGAATTAGAGAACCTGTGTACTACGAGGGTCATTCAATAAGTAATGCCGTATAATTTTTCTCCACAATGAGCAACAACGGAAATTTGTACTTCTAGATACTCAAGTTTAGTGTTTCTCCTCCTGGTGGATGTAGTTTCAAATCATTCCAACAGATGTCAGAGCTGTAGTGAATTTTGAAAATTGCTTCTGTTAGTGATCCACGTTACCAACAGTGAGCAGTGATTGAGTTCTTGATTTCAGAGAACGAAAATGTGGGAAATATCCATAATTGTTTGTATGCAGTGTATGGAGATTGTGCAGTCGATAGGAGCACTCTCAGGAAGTGGGCAAAGATTGATAAGGCATCAGGAAGTCCAACAACTCAACTCGAAGATCTGCCACATTCTGGGCGTCTTGTCAGTGCACCACTCCAGACATGGTGATCCGCGTGGATGCCATTATTCGTGCGGACCGCCAAGGCGTAGCCAGGTACGGGCAGGGGGGGGCAGCTGCCCCCCCTAGCTGGACGGGTTTGCGCTCGATCAGAGTTCTGCCGAACCGAAGAGTAAACAATGTTAAGTAACTTTCAAAAATTAATTCGGTTCGTTCGATTTAAACCTGCTTTCTACTGCTATTTGCGGGAAAACAGACGTTAGCGAGGGCGGGGCAGCACAATGGGCCACGTACGGCGCTGCTGACGACTCTTAGATCGGTTACACACTGGGCGGTTTCGGCCGCGGCGGAAAGTTTTCCGTCGCCGTCGTTCCAGTAGTGGCGCGAGGGATCAAATGGGAGCTTACACACTGGGCTTACACCCACGGCAGAGCTGCCGTCGACGGCAGGTATGCAGCCGTGCGCTGCCACTACATTCGACGGTAATTTGACCCCGTGGTCAAATAGGCGCTTGCACACTCGGCGATTTTTTAACCGCTTGTGCGCTTTCAGTCTGTTTAAGTTAACATTTTTTGAATTTAAAAATCGTAATGTAAGTTAAGTGATGATGGATACTGATCTTCTCATTTCGTTAGCAGTTTTAAGAGACAAAACTATAGATTCTTTTAAAGATCGGAATGGAACGCTTGGAAAGAAGTGTGCCTTGAAATTAGGAATGATTTTGACGAAATGAAAAATGGGAAAAATGCCTTTGGATAGTAAACTTTTGATCACGTATTTACATAAATTTTTAGAGCTTCAACTAGAAGTTGAAAAATGTTGAATCACATTTTATAGAAAGATTTTGATGTTTAATACTATCTATATAACTGTGTCCTTATATCTTAGACATTTGCCAAGGAAAACTTTCAACATTCGAAATTCTGTGGATCGACATTTTTTCCTCTTTTTTTCTTCTTTTCTTCTTCTTCTTCTTCTTCTAACACAGCAGTGACGAATACAGTGAGACAAGGTGTTCAGTAACTTCGGCATCATCTTCGCCATTTACTTTCGATTTTTCTTTGTAAAGTAATAGTTATTAAAACACTTAACAGATTACAATCTAATCACAAAAGTTTAACTAGTCGATTGTGCTTGTAAGTATAAAAGCAATATAAACTCAACACTGATAGTTGATTACACAGTGAATAAATGTAAGTCTTAGCCATTATATGGCATAGTGTATTTTTCAAACTTTTCTTGTACATCTATTCATATTCACCTCAAGAAGTTTTCACCCTAATTAACATAAAATAAATATAGCGGATTGGAATTATATGAAATTAAATGTTTATTTATAGTAGGCCCATGAGAAATCTGCTTACTTCAAGGTGATTGCCAGCATTTCCACATGTTAAATACAATTCATCAACTGGGTATTCCTCCTTTGAATGCCGTACTTAAGTTTCGCAAGCAACTGTCGAAATAAACATCCCAAAATAATTGAAAAACTTGGTGTCGTCGTTCCTAAAATATTCTGTTTTCCTTTGACTTTTTCTTTTCCTATTCTATGGCTATGGAACCTTCAAAATAACAATTTTAAAACTTAACTACGAAGTAATAAACAACTAATTATTAATTACCTTTTAATTTCACAAAATGAAACTCAGGTCATCAAAAGAAAAGGTACTGACGTCCGACCAACGTCCATCTTTTACCAGCTCTTCATAGCAGCGAAATTTTTACCGCTGTAATAGCAGCAACGTTCTACCGCCGAATATGTAAACACCTCAAGACTTCTGTACAGGCAGCGACGGTTAGGTTTCCACTGCGGTGTAAACCGCACAGTGTGAACCGGCCTTACGGGATTGTGCATAAACTACGTGGTTCGGTCTAGAGGGGGAGGGGTTGGCTGGAAGCTACGCTGGGCTTCTTAAAAAGGGGGGGGGGGAATTATCGAGCCAGGCCACGTAGCTTTTCTTTCATATTAAGATACAGAACATACAGAATCATGTGAATAATTAATTCTGTCATTTTATTATCCCCGCTTGTATTTTATGACAGCCTGACAAGAGAAAACAGTACAAAAATGACTTCAGGAATCATTATGAGAAAAGCTACGTGGGGGGGGGGAGACAAAAGCCACGTTGGGCTACGTGGGGTGGACGGGGGTTCACAGGAAGCCAAAATGGAGCTACGTGGTTTATGGACGGTCCCCTAAGCTGCGTATCGAGTATGAGCGGCTGCTGCGCGAGCCATGTTCGAGCGTGCCAAACCGGTTATTTGCCGCGTGAACCATTTCTGTTGACGAGCGCGGCTTGCGCTGCAAACTATCCAGGCACTATCTTTTTGTGAAGCCACCGTGGACATTTCACGTGCGCGAATAGCCGCAACTTTCACTGTGATCTGACACACTGTATACTAGAAACATAAACGAAAAATGATTTGGTGGATATGGTATTTTAATTGAATACAGTATGGCGAGAAAATCATGGAAGATATTAGATATGAAGCCATCGAGGATACAATAAACAAATTTTAACGAGATTGACAATCGTAGAGTTTCTAAAATAATTAATTGAGCCAGTGCACTCAATTTCGGGAGGCATTTCAGTTACAGATAAACGCTGTGACTTCAAGATTTCTAGTAATTGGAGACTCTTGCACTAGCCTGCATTACCTTTTTCGAGTTTCAAAACAATCATTTATTTGACCAGTTTCAGATGTTTCTGACGCACTATGCAAAGCTCTGAAAGAATGGTCAAAGATAAGGTAATAGCACCCGTTTCAATATTAAATTTTTTTATTGCTATTCAATTTTCTGTCCCCATTCTTAACGAGAACTTAATCCTTACTTAGGTAAAAGGTATTATGTTGATTCTATCATTTGGCGATTCTATAGATTCGTTGATTGGAGTTTCAAGTGACGGTTGTGGTAGTGATGGAGGTGATACCATCTGAGTCTGATGAGGCTGCACAATTGCTATTACACAAAAAAAATTGGCACCGTACAATTGTATTAAAAGGCGGCCGTTTTTGTTATCCATGGCAACAAACTGTCGCTGTGCCGCGCTAGCCAACTCTAACAAAGACATGCCGTCTTAACTGTGATTAAATACGGATAGATTGCAGGCTGACCCGACCCGCACACAGCGCAATCTTTCGTTAATAGTGTGATATAATCAGAGAGCGCGCTAATAATCTGTTCTTAAAAGTGATTAATTTGTATTTTCCATAAGACTAACGATGGCTTTTAATATAGTATTACATTCAGTACATACAAAAAGTAGGACTTTTATTTAATAACTATAATTAACTGCATTCGTTTGTATTTTATTTATTTTTATTACTATCAAGCGATTATGAAAAAGTCGATAGTGTAAGAGCTAATTTGTGACAAAATATTTATTGCTCTTGACTTTACAGTATATTTGTCCTAGGTGCTCGGATATGACTTTGGTCGGTCCAACGGTCAAGTTGTTTCTCATTCTGTGGTTGTACCTATACTGCTACATACTGTGTTACAGCCCAGCTCCTGGGTACCTTCCTGGAAATAAATTTTCTGTAGATGCTAAAAACCACTAATTTGAAATTAAAATTTAATCATTGTTGCTTGCAGACTTACTTGCCTCTGCTAGTATAGTCTAATTAATTTGTTACTCAAACTTTCTGTCACTTTAAAAATATCCATGAATATTGCAAAAACATGTTTCATCACATTATCATCAATCAGCAGCTAAAGATGTTTAGAACTTCTTGCAGAAAATAACGGTCGCTGTAATGATGAATACTGCTCATCAGAAGGAAGTAGAAGACAATCGATAAATCGTGTCATCTATAATATCTTCGATTATTTTCTGTGTTACACCATACAAATAACTTGCCTTGAAGATACAAAGAGCAAAATCAGGGTGTTCTTGAATACCTGCTGAAACTAAGAATTGATTCAAGTGTTCTGAATTTGAAACAGCATATTGAAAAATTTAAGAAAAATGTCATGTACATCTCCCCACAGATTCAAAATGAAATCATTGCCCTGTGCGGCTTGGTCATTAAAAATGAAATTGTGCAGGCTGCAAAGAAGGCTTATACTTATATTGTGTTGGCAGATGAGTCGTGTGATATAGCTGGGAAAGAACAGCTTTTCATAAAAATAGTTTTACTGACAAAGATAAAATACAATCCGCCAAAAATCTCTCAGATTCGTAGAACCGATGGATTTAAATGACAAATTATATCATTAGAAATTGACAGGTTTTTCGAAAACGAAGGACATGGGCCTAATAGTTGTGTTAGCCTAGGATGTGAAGAGTGTTCTACATTGGCGGGTGATATTGATGGGGTTGAAAGTTTTTTAAACAGAAATATAAAAAAAGCCTTGTATTTTTATTGTGAAAGCCACAGACAACATGGTTGTAAATAATTTAAATCAAATTACAGAAATATGGAACACAATTTGAACCACAGAGTACATCATAAACTTTTTACAGAGAAAGAACGTGCCATATATTTCAGCTTTATATGAGACTCACTGGTCTCAAAAATATAGGTGTTTTGCTATTTTTAACAAGAATTTTGAAGACATTGACAAAGGACTTTCGAATGTTTCTAGGGAAGAAAATGATGCGGCGGGGAAAGGTGCTTACCAGTTATAGTGCGCTGCTACTAAGTCAGAATTCATTATAGGCATTGGATTGAATACTCAGGATTACTGGAACCAGTTGCCACTGCGTAAAAATCAAAGACCATCGACATGGGTGTAATGTCTGTCATAAAAGATAATCACAGGAACGCGGACAGGGAGAGCTAAAATATTTTAAACACATCTACCAGTACTGCAGCTGCCATTGAAACCGATTTGTAAGTCCGGCGCATTGTATCTGTCCAACAATGTCGTCCCAATCACCCTGCTCAATCTCTATACGATTTTTGAAAGGAATATATTTTCATACCTTATTTAAATTCCTTGATAGCTTCTCTCGAGTAGTGCTTTAGGATTATACATTACACTTTTACACGCTTTGTTTTAAGTTTAACTCAAGTTAATTAGTAAATAGTCACTTATAGTAAGTATTTAGTTTTAGATCAATTTACATGTATCACAGAAAATCACGTCAGTTTGAAAAATAATCTGTTTATCTAAAAAGCGCTGAAATTATCACTTTATTTGCAAAGAACTTCATATATAGCCAGCAGCCGAGAAAACCCTTTCTGCCTCCTCATTCGTTGGTTTGATTGAAATGGTCATAAATAAAAAACTTTTTGAAAAACTTAACAACTTTCTGCACTTTTTTTGAGATCATCATATCTGAGAATCACCTCAGTATGTGGAATATCCAATCCTATGAATACGCTTTGTGCTTCAATTGTGGCTTCCAGGTCTTTGTGGTCTACTTCTGAGTTAAAGTTTTTTCTATGCTCTCAATTTCTTTAAGTGATTTTTTTGGGGGGAGGGGTATAAAACATCGACAACTACCAATTGTGTGTGGTGTGAAAAGCACAATTGCAGGTGCGAAAGCAGAACGTTTTCCATGAAGCTTGTTCCATAAAATCTTTTGCCGATAACAGCAGTTTCAACAGCAACACCAAGGCCTGTCAGTCGTTCCTTGACCAAACTGATGCAATGCTCCGTGGTGCACGAACCCTGTATTCTAAGCAAGCTGATATTAAAATGTGTTACTTTGCGGTGAACATAACCCCGGGTCCACACGCTTGGCACTTGTCGAAAACTCCAAACCTTTACAAACGCTTGGTTAATTGTGGGGAGCCGAACATTGACAGCCACACGCTTGCGAATGCGGTGGTATGTTTTGGAGAAGAAAGCGTGAGGGACGTCGATGTTGTGTTGGATATAAATTTTTGATTAACCTATATTTATCATAAAAATTTAAACGAAAATGAAAATATAACTAGAAAGACGGCGAAGAAGATGATGGATGTTAAAAATCCATAGAAACCGTTCCAGGTATAATTTCATTCATGTAACTATGTTTAGTATGTAGTTTCATGTATGTATTTCATTTAATATAATTAGGGGCTGTAGTATAGCAGCCGAAAGCTAAGGTATTCAAATAAACGACGCAGCATAGCCCGAAAAGCAATAAAGTATATGAATTTATTGTTTTATAATTGAAATTGTATAGTAATTATTATTTTTACAGTATTATAATGTCTATATCAATTATTTTTTGACTGCAGAGAATTTATGGAAAATAACTTTAATGAGCTACTTTATGACTTTTTATTTTGCTTATGGCTTTACGCCTTGTCAGTAACTAGGTCATTAGAGGCGGGAATAGACATGGGGCAAGGAATGGGAAAGAATTCGGATTTGGCCTTTTTCTGAAGGAAGCATCCCGGCATTCGTCTAGAGTGATTTGGAGAAACAATGGAAACCGCAAACCTCAATGCCCGAATGAGGATTCGATCCGGCGTCCTGCCGAATGCGAGGCCAGAGCGTTAATTGCTCACCCACTACGCTCGGTGACCACGCTTCTTTATGAGCCATCTTGATAACTTCTACCGGAAGAGATATGCTGATTTTGAATATTAGCAATCAAGGAATGTGAAATATCGTTGTTGAACCAATTACTCATTTTTTCCTGCGGCACTTCTATCACAACAAACAGGAACGCATGTCTGTCCGCCGTCAGTACACTAAGTGTATCAAGTCCGCAGGAACGAGTAGGCGCTTTACAAGCATTTGCCGCAAACTTTCTTATATTGTTTCTTGAAATATTCAAACAGAACAATTATGTCATTTGAAAACTATGTTATCATAGATCTTATAGAATTAGCAAAATTGGAAATATAAATCCACTTTTCGAAAAGAAATAACTGAAATACAATGAGGTACAGTGTATGACAAAAACATTTTAACACATCATTTATGCACTAGATTTTGAAATATCTGTCAATAGCTGTAACCTTCTTTTTGTATTGTTTTTACTTACTCCTCAGAAACAACTCTAGTTGTATCTTTTTTGTGTGTACGATCTGGGAGCTAGTTTTGCAATAGGACGACATAACTCAAATTACAGTACTGCATACAACACAAACACACAACACACATTTGTTGCCGTGAGTCAAATGTCAACTTGAAGGATACAGTTAAACGGGGCAATACAACCGGTAAAGAACGAGTTGGACCGGAAAGTGACGACAGGGAGACACGGTGACGAAGACTGAAACATGTTTTCACCCCATTTTACGGATTGCGTATCCGCTTAATTAGGTGCTGGATCCGCCAGACTGCCAAATGATGCCGGATCCCGCATTGCTGAATTGCAGTCCCTAGCTACATCCCAGCTAAAGTTTAAGTAAGTCATTCGTTGACTAAAAAAAAAAAATAGTTTCTGCCAGTGCTACAAGTTAAAATTGTTTGGTTATGAAGTCGCACTATGGTATAAACTATAGAACTACAAGGGTATGACAACAGAAAATCTTAGAGAACTAGACCTTATGAAAGAGTTAAATAAGATGGAAATATTCTAGAGATCCAACTGACCTGTCTGTGCATGCTTGGTGTACACAGAAAACTTTTACAAGAAAATCGTGATAAAATTGCAGATGAAGTAGCTCGAAAATTATTATTATTAGTATAATTATATATACTAATTAATTAAATTATAATTAATTAAAATATAATAATATTAATTAATTATTCAATTAATGGAATAAACATGTATTACATTAATAAAAGTTTTTTAGCATACGTATTATCAGTTTTCTCTTGCCTGCCCCCCCCCCCTAAACAAAATCCTGGCTACGCCCTTGCGGACCGCCACTTCACAGTGCAACAATTAGCCTCGCAGCTGTCAGTCAGCAGTGAAAGTGTGTGTACAATGATCGAGACTCTCAGATGTTCAAAAGTTCGTGCAAAATGGGTTCCAAGAAATCTCACAGCAGAACACCGGATGCAAAGAGCAACCATATCAAATGATTTTTTGGAGAGGTTTCTTGCTGAGGGGGAAGCCTTTCTGTCCCGGATTGATATGGGTGATGAAACATAGGTGCACCACTTTGTGCCAGAAACCAAAACGCAGTCAATGGAATGGCACCATCCTCAGTCACCATGAAAGAAACAATTCAAGTCAACTCCCTCTGCTGGAAAAGTCATGATTATTGTTTTTTGGGATAGTGAAGGGGTCATTCTTGTTAATTTGATGCCAAGAGGGACAACCATTAATTCCGAAGCATACGTGAAGACCCTGGACAAACTCAAGAAGTGTTTCCAGCGTGTTAGGCTTGACAAGAATCCTGCTGAAATCTTGATCCTACATGATAATGCACACTCGCACACAAGTCACAGAACCCAGGAACACCTCACCAATTTGGGTTGGACAACATTGCCCCATCCACCATACAGCCTGGATCTGGCACCCTCAGACTTCCATCTCTTCGGGCCTCTTAAAGACAGTTTACATGGAAGACACTTCATTGATGATGATGAGAGCATAATTCAAGCGGTGAAAACATGGCTTCACGCACAGGACCAGAGTTGGTACCGGCAGGGAATACAGGTAGGTGTGTCACGCTGGAGTAGACCGTACAAGTTGATGGACACTATGTTGAAAAATAGTATGCGTAGAAGAAACATGTAGCTATATTGTCACCAAATTTTAATACTTTTGAATAAATAATTTCTGAGAAACAAAATATGGGGCATTACTTATTGAACCCTCGTATAACAGGGAGGTGAGGAGGTTAGCAAAAAGAGAACATAACAGAGTTAAGAGACAGCATAGTAGTAGAGGATATTTAAAACAATTGAACAAGGACTCAAAAATAGATAAGAAGTTGGCTAAAGATGGATTTATGAAGAGTATTGTCAGTGCAAGGGGACCATTGACTGATTCATCTAGAAATTTCTCTAACTATGTTAGAAAACTGAGTGGAAGGTAAGGTGTTGAAATGATTTTAGATAAGTATGGACAAAAAGTTACAGAGCATTTGATAAAGGCAGGGATTTTAAGTAACTGGTTTAGTGAGAGCATTAGGGACAGGAAATCAGGAACAGGTGGTTCTGAATCAGATAACGAGCTTAACAAAACAATTAGAAATGAGCAGAACATAGTATTTGAAAAATATCCTTTTTATTTATTTTATTCACCTATACTCTGCAAATCACAAATACTGTGGGTGGCAGAGGGTGCTAAGCACCAATCCTATTTCTGCGCATTCCAATCCCGAACAGATCGAGGAAAGAAGGAATACATAAATGAATCAGTATGGCATCTTATTTCTCTAATCTTATCCCTCCTGTCATTGCGAATAGGTTGGCGGAAGAAGTATTTCGTTGCACTCGTAACTTGAAGATTTTCGCCTATTATCCAGCAAATTCAAACGAAAACGACGTCGTCTGTCCGCCAAACAATCCCAGCCCAACCCACGAATCAGCTCTGTGACACTTAAGTAAGGACTGTAACTAGCAGTCTCGAAACGAGCGGCTCTTCTCTGTACTTTCTCTAATGTGTCAATCAATCCCTTGCGATACGGATCCCAAATTCCACAACAGTATTCCAAATGCGGACGCACTAGTGTGTTTTACGCTATTTCTTTTGTATGAGCATTACAGCTACTCAAAATACGTCCTATGAATCGTAGTTTGGAATTAGCTTTGCCTGTAACGGAAGTTATGTGCAAGTCCAATTTCATGTTGCTTTGTACTGTTACGCCTAGATACTTCAGGGAAACCACAGTGTCAACAACTGAATTGTTAACTTTGTACTCGTGAGCAAGCGGGGTCTTTTTATTACTTATATGCATTGCCTTGCACTTTTTACAGTTAAGTGTAAGCTGCCATTCACGGCACCATTACGAAATAACAACCAGACAAATATGTGCATCATCAGCAAATCACCTGCGCAATTTTCCAAACAGAAGGTACTTTTCTTTCCTCTAAAGATTTTCGAAATATATCTGACAGAAATGGTCCTATTTCTTCCGCGTATTCCGAAAATACTCTTATTGGTACATCATCGGGACCCGGCGCTTTCCCCCACTTCAGGAGCTTTAATTGCTTTATGATACCTACACTATCAATTTGTACTGGATCCATCTCAAATTCAACACGCCGTGGAAAAACGAGAATGTTTTCCATATTTTCGTGAGTGAAGGAATTTTTAAATTCGGCGTTAAATACGGTAGCCTTGTCGCGGCTGCCATCAACTTCCCGACCGTCTTGTAGTAGAACTGGCATATTGTTGTCACAACCACTTATTTTTTTACATACGACCAAAATTTCTTTGTATTTTCAATGAGGCTCTTGGAAAGTGAGTTGCATCGAAAGTCATTAAAGGCCTTGCGCATCGCATTCTTGACCTGTCCTCTTGTCTCAGCTAGCTTTTCAAAATCACTCCTATACATCGTCCTTCTTGAGCGTGCACGAATCTTCCTTTGCTTCTTAAGTAACCTTTTAACTTCACGCGTATACCACGGGGGATCGTTCCCGTCCCTGATTGTCCTTTTCCATATATGTAAGTCCATACCTTCCCTGACTATATTTATGAATCGAAGCCACATCTCTTCAACCGAGCCAATTCCTTCTATAAAGGTAATGTATTTATCCCTATAAAACGTTCTTAAACTCTCCTTTGGGGCCTTTTCGAACCTGTAAACGACCCTTTCTTTTTTCTTTTTGCGCTCGACTGTTAATTTTACTGTAGCAATTACAGCTTTATGATCACTTATTCCCGTGGTGGTAGAAATGTCCGTAAATAATTCAGGACTATTTTTAACGAGAATAACTAAAAAAAATTCGTTATCGTTGACGCACCGCGTTGGTTCAGTGACGAGCTGCTCAAGATTAAGATCTGAGAAAAGGTCAAGAGTAATCTCACAGGATATTTTATCCCTGCCACCAGTAACATGGGCGTAATTACTCCAGTCAATATACAGCAAGTTGGAGTCGCCTCCTACTATTATTCCATGACCCGGAAATTGACGAGCTATATTTCTTACATTATTTCTTACGGCCTCAGCAACACCTACATCTGCATCTGGTGGACGATAGAAAGACACTATTTCAAGTTTTTTCCTACCTACTTTTAGTCTAATCCATAGGATTTCACAGACCGTAACAATATTTATTTCGTTACACGACAGGTGTTTAGGAACAGCTATTAATACACCACCTCCATTTGAATGTAACCTATCCTTACGGAAAACATTCATGCTCTGGTTAAAAATTTCTGCTGAACTTATATCCGGTTTTAACCAGCTTTCAGTACTTAATACAATATCAGCTTCTGTGCTACTAATAACGCTTTCAAGCTCAGGCTGCTTATTACAAACACTTCTACAGTTTATAACGAGTACTTTTAACGGTCGAGATTGATTTTCACTACTCTTAACATATGGTGCCGAATTAAATTGGGCTGCCCGTGACTGTAATCCCAGTTTCGGGTCTTCGTCCCTCAGAGTAAAAAATCGCCCAATGCACTCCACACGGCCCCTGCCACCCGTGTAGCCGATTCACGTGTGTAGTGCACACCTGATCTATCCAAGGGAACCTTTCACGACTCGACCCCAGGGCGAAGATGAAGGAATCTGCAGTCATGATTATCGCAGAAACGACGCAGTCTCTGGTTCAGACCCTCAACTCGGCTCTGAACCAGAGGTCCACAGTCTGTCCTATCGACAATGCTGCAGATTGTTAGCTCAGCCGAAATCTTGCGGTCATCAACCACAGAGCTCACCGTATGAGTAAGCAGCCGGAAGAAAGAAAGGATACCCTCCGACCCAAGGCGGCAAACATTATTGGTGCCGACATGAGTTACAATCCGCAGATGGCTACACCTCGTCTGCTCAATGGCATCCGGGATGGCCTGTTCCACATCATGGATCAGACCTCCCGGAATGCACAATGAATGGACAATGGACATCATCCCAGACCTGTTTGCCATATCCTTAAGGGGCTCAATGAAACGCCTAACGTTGAAACTACCTATCACCAGAATCCCCTTCTGTGATCGCCCAGACCTAGCGGGCGGGGAAGCTGGCAACTCGCTGATTGAGGATTGTGGATCTGAATCAGATCCAGACAACACATCAAACCTATTGGACAGTGTTACAGGCTTGCCCTCCTGGGATTCAGACCTGAACGCCTGCCCCCGCATGCGGCGTCGACGTCCAGAAACCACGCGCCAGACACCATCAGGTGACTGCCACACAGCCTCCGAAGTCTCAGCCTGGACTGCAGGTACGATGTTTGGTAGGGGAGAACCTGTGAGAACACTAGCTTCTTCAGGGTCACCCCTTTCACATCTGCTGCAGCCACCTACGGCAGCTTCCAGCCTCGTAACTTTCGTTAGCAAAGCTGCAAGCTGAGCGCGAAGATCAGCCACCTCAGCCCGCGTCTGCACACAGCAGTCACAGTCCCTACACATGTTACTTTGAAAGCAAAAACTACGGAAAGGATGAAAGTTGAACTAATCGAGTGATCCAAATAAACTGTTCACAACTTACTACCAAACACTAGGCACGACCTAAAGAGAACCTACTGATGAAATGAATTTAGACCAGACGACTGCACTTAGTTGTTAATAGGATGTACTGATAAACGGTGTTAGCCAAAAAATATACCAAATAAAAAAACAAATAAGCTCTATATACTTCCCTATAGAAAAAGCAAATAAATGCGATCACGATTAGAGCACGCTGTTATAATTCAATTAACGCAAACAAATCAAACGCTATCACAACACCTTAAATTAGCTAAACAGATGGCGACACTCGTCAAGACGGTTGCTGTGGACCAACTAGCTACTGCACAGCGACGACAGAGGATATTCAAAGATAAAATCTACCTACAACACTTTAAAATAAAATACTCAGAAAATGCGGCACTTGACTCGATGGCTGCTGGAACTCAACTAGCACCTCCTCTGCGACGACAGAAGATATTCAAAGATAAAATCTAGGCTACCTACAACACTTTAAAATAAAATACTCAGAAAATGCGGCACTTGACTCGACGGTTGCTGGAACTCAACTAGCACCTCCTCTGCGACGACAGAAGATATTCAAAGATAAAATCTACCTACAACACTTTAAAATAAAATACTCAGAAAATGCGGAACTTGACTGGACGGTTGCTGGAACTCAACTAGCACCTCCTCTGCGATGACAGAAGATATTCAAAGATAAAATCTCCCTACAACACTTTAAAATAAAATACTCAAAATGCGGCACTTGACTCGACGGCTGCTGGAACACAACGAGCACCTCCTCTGTGAGGACAGAAGATATTCCAAGATAAAATCTATCTACAACACTTTAAAATAAAATACTCAGAAAATGCGGCACTTGACTCGACGGATGCTGCAACTCAACTAGCACCTCCTCTGCAACAACAGAAGATATTCAAAGATAAAATCTACCTATAACACTTTAAAATAAAATACTCAGAAAATGCAGCACTTGACTTGACCGTTGCTGGAACTCAACTAGCACCTCCTCTGCAACGATACACGATACATTTTCATGATGTTTTCACCATTGTAATACATAACATGTACAATTTGGATATTCAACTATTAATGTAATGCATATAGTAATATACATAAGATTTTGTACAATTTATCTGTAACTACTAGTTTAATAGCCACAGCTGTTTTAAATAATTTGACTACTTTAAATAGTCTTCTATGGAGAATTACGTATTTTCTATTAGATACATTTTTAGCCTTTTCTTAAAATGTTCAGGTTTTTTTTCTCCCTTAATTTCTACATGCAGTTTGTTATAAAATTTCACTCCCTTGTGGAAAAAGCTATTTAGAGTTTTACTTTTTAATTTCCTCTCTTTGTGTAGATCATTTTTTGATCGTTTGGAATATGTATGGACGGAACTGTTTGTGGTGAAGTCTTGTAAGTTATTTTTATATACATTATAGAATTGAAGAAATAACAGGATGGAACATTCAGGATGGCGAATTTTCTTAATATGTCCTTACAATGGATTCTCCTTGAAGTTTTTGCTATTATCCTGGACCATTTTTGTAATTTGAAAATAGTGTCTACATTTTTTTTGCTTGAAGCCCAAAAAATGATTCCATAGGATATTATTGAATGAATGTTTGCAAAGTATATTGTGTTAAGGCAATCATCATTGCATACAGGAGCTACAATTCTAAGTGCAAAACAGGTTGTGGACATTTTCTTTCTCAAAATTTGTACATGTTCATTCCACTTTAACTTGTGATCAATGGTCATTCCCAGAAACTTTGTATTTACAACACATACAATGTGTTCATTGTTCAGTTTTAAGTTTATCTGTTGAACACTGCTAACTGAACTGAATTTGATGCTGCTTGACTTATTTATATTGAGGGTCAACTTATTATTTTGTTACCAGTTTAAGACTTCTATAAGAGCTGCATTTCCTTTAGCCTGCAGTTTATTGACTGAGGGATTACTAATGATGATGTTACTGTCATCCGCAAATAAAATTTTATCCCCATGACTGACACTGGATATAAAATCATTTACATAAATTAGAAATAATATGGGACCTTGAATACTTCCCTGTAGGACGCCTATATTTACAGATCTTGGTTCAGACAGGAACTTACATAAAATATTTGAGTTTTCTGGGATTGCATAGATTTCAACTTTTTGTATTCTGTTGGTTAGATATGACTGGAACCAGGATTTTGCACTACCCCTTATGCCCAACGCTTATAGTTTTTGCAGGAGCATGTTGTGGTTGACAGTATCAAAGGCTTTTGAAAAGTCTAGGAATAGACTTGCTGCATGATCATCTGTGTTAAGAGCTTCGAGTACATTTTTTGTAAACTGTGCTATTGCTGATGTTCCTTTTCCAGTCTGAAAACCAAACTGAGATTTGCTAAGGATATTATATTTGCTCAGGAAGCTTGTTAAACCATTGCTCAAATGTGGTAGTATTGTATGGAACCCACATTTTGAGTATCAAATACAGGAGTTGGAGAAGGTGCAAAGAAGGGCTGCTAGATTTGTTTCTGGAAATTATCGCAAAATGCAATCAGTGACAGATATGATAAAGAAGCTGGAATGGGATTCATTGCAAGACAGGAGGAGGATGAGGAGGGTCATGGGAGTGTACAGGGCGTATACTGGTGATGAGGCATGGAAAGATATTGCAGTAGGTATGAAAAGTAGTTCATGGAAGGGAAAAGATGACCATGAGCACAAGCTGGCACTCGATTTCAGGCACAAGGGTGTGGGAAGATTTTCTTTTTTAGGTAAGGGTGTCAGGGATTGGAATGAGTTACCAAGGGGAATGATGAATAACTTAGCAAAAATGTTAAAAGAATTTAAGGTTTAAATTTGTAGAGGGCAAATGTAGGTGGGTGCAGGATAGTAGGAAGTTGGATGTGTAGGGAAATTGCCACCGGAGCGTGTACTCAATTGCAATTAAATTAAATTAAATTAAAACCTATCTTTCATAAGTGATTCAAAAATTTTGGAGAAAGAAGGCAGTAAAGAAATTGGGCGGTAATTTTCTACATGTTCATTACTCCCATTTTTAAAAATAGATAGGCCCTTTGCAAATTTTAGGTAGTCAGGAAATACACCAGTTGTGAAAGACTCATTTATTATGTGCACTAATGGGGCTCAGAGGATATGTATACATTGCTTTATTAGAAACATGGGAACCTCATCCAATCCTGTTGATTTTTTATTTTTTGGTCTGAAGACTGTTTTTTCCACCTCTTCCTCTGTTACTGGGTTTAGGACCATAGAATTTACTGAGATATTACAATTTTGATATGTTTGATTATTTGAAAATTTAATCTGAAGTTTTGTAACTATGCTAGAGAAGTAATTGTTTATATAGTTTTCTATTTCTGTTGGGTCGCTATCTGGCGTAGTGTCACAGATTTTTATTGGGCAGGAGTTTAGTTTCCCCCCCCCCCCTATTTCTCTTCTTACTACATCCCAAACAGCTTTTGATTTATTGCTTGAATTTATAATTTTCCTGTTATTGTAGTTTCTCTTGGCGTGTGCTAGGACTTTTCGATACACTTTTTTGTAAGTTCTATGATATGTAAGGAAAGATTGGCTGGTGTGTTCATTACTTTTCATATACATTTTCCTGAGATTTTGGAATGAAATTTTTATCCCATTTGTAATCCACTTGTTTTTACTTTGATAAGCAGTTGAGAGTACTTTGGGTAACTTTTCGTCAAAATTTAATTTAAAAAAGTTTCAAATTTGTTAATTTTTCATTTACATTTGGTTTAGTGTAAATCTCTTTCCATAGCTGGCCTAATAAGTCATCTAAGAATTCATAAACCTTGGCTTTTGGAAATCTACAGATGTACATTTTTGGCTTGAGTTGTTCATGAACTACCAGATTTAAATTTATAATGTGACAATGATGGTCAGATAGACCTAAGTTTTCTACAGTTACATCACAATAATTTACATCCAGGTTTGTTAGGACGTGATCAATAGTGGATTCAGAATTAGGTGTAATTCTAGTTGCATCTTCTACCAAGGAGGAAATACCATATGAATTCAGATTATGTAGCAAATCTCTTATCTGTGATTTTAGTTTTTATGTTTATATCACCACAAATTAAGATTTTAGTTTTCCTAGTATGCACTTTAACACTAGAATGCCGGACGGGACTTTTTTGTCCCATGGCGAAATTCAAAGTTTCGCTGCTCCTATAGTAGGGCTGTTGGGACCTCCAAACTTTGTGACTTTTATTTTTTGGAGCTAATCTTTATAATGAAGCAAGAGCGAGATTGGTAGGCCTATTGGTTCGGGAGAAATAACTCGAACACCCTAGAACACCGGATGGGACTTTTTTGTCCCATATGGAGTTTATGGCATCCAAACCTGACAAATATGGCCAGAAGTACTGGATGGCCGTTGATAAAGAGTCGAAATATGTGGTCAATGCGTTTCCGTACCTAGGCAAGAATGAAGCCCGTCCTTCAGATGACAGGCTAGGTGATTTTGTTGTGAAGCAACTTGTCAAACCGTACTTGAACAAAGGGAGAAATGTCACTTGTGACAACTTTTTCACCTCTTTGCGCCTAACTGAAGATCTAAAATCCAAAAACACTAGCCTTGTTGGCACTGTCAACAAAGCAAGGAGAGAAATACCAGGTTGCATGAAGAAAGCTCGCGAGGAACTGTACTCCACCAAAGCCTTTGCCAAAGACGATGTAATGCTAACGGTTTATCAGGGAAAAACGAACAAAAATGTGATCGTAATGAGCTCAATGCACTCGGACGTTACGATTGAACAAGGTGTAAAGTCGAAACCTGAAACTGTATCATTTTACAACTTGTCTAAGTATGGTGTTGATGTAGTTGATCAGATGGCCAGGAAGTATTCTGTGAAAGCTAGTAGTAGGAGGTGGCCAGTTCACTCCTGGTACAATGTACTAGATTTAGCTGGTATCAATGCATGGATTCTCTACAAAACTCTTACCAAAGAAAAAATTTCTAGGCGAGATTTTCTGTTGCAAACTGGGTGAGGAACTGATCAAAGCGAACTCTGACATACGTGGAGCACCAGTCGCACCTGATATGAATTGGTCAGGTACTGGAGGGCAGTGTCGATGTTGCCAGGTGAAGTTGGGCTGTAAAGAAGGTAAGAGCGCGTACAGTTGCAACACTTGCCAAAGCCCAGTCTGCAAAAAATGCACTGGCGGTGTGTCCTACATCTGCTCGTCCTGCAAGCCAGAATCGGACGAAGACATGTAAACTGTTAGTTCAGTTGTAAAGTGCCGCTATTGATTTTACCATGATTTTCTTTTGTTGAACCGTTACCTCGGAATATTCTTTGCTAATTGAAGAGTTCTTCTGTTTACGACTGTAAAGGAAACAAATAATTCCAGAAAAACTTATCATTAGAGAAATGAATATAAGTAAAATCTAAAAATAGTGCTTACTTATCTTTCAAATTGTTTTCTTCCAGTAGCCATAAGTTTTCAATTTTTAGCACTGGAAAAGTGTGATTTTATACCTTTGATTGTATCTGATTTATGATATACGTTCGAGTTTCCTGTTTTGACATTACTTAGGTTTGGAAACATCAAAACGTTGAATTTTGTGTCTTACCCGGGCAAATCGGTACTCGCCTTCACAGTGTGTTCATTCCACAGCTTTTTTCAGTGTACTGTAATAATAGCCTTATAGATGATAATAAACACCGCTTTAAATCTTTTTTTTATCCTTTTATTATAACTACAGCCCTAAAAGCCAAAATATTTCAGAAAAATACGCATTATAGCCTAATTTCTCATATGGGACAAAAAAGTCCCATCCGGCGTTCGAGGGTGTTCGCCAAGTCCCGGCGTTCTAGTGTTAAGATCAACCTTAATTTTGAGAAGATTATGGCAATATCTGAGTTTGGTGACCTATATATACATATGATTACAACTTTGGTAGCTGAGTCTTCCACAGTAATCTCTATTGCACAAGCTTCAAAGTTTTTATCCTCATTAAGTGACATAAGGTAAGTTCTATTTATATAATTTACATCAGATTTCATAAATGTACAAGAACCACCACATTTTACTTTTGTTCAGCAGTAATAATTTGCCATTTCATAACCACCTACACTACAATACATCATCATCATTAGTTTTCTGCCCTCGGCCAAGTTTTCACTTGGCTGCTCTCCATGATCTTCTATCTTCTGCCTTTCTCTTAAGAACCATGTAGTTGCCGTCTTCCTTGATCTTGTCTATAATTTGGTATCTCTTTCTTCCTCTTATTCTCCTCCCACAGACTAAACCTTCCAAGGTGTCTTTTATCAGGCACTCCCCTCTCAACAAATGTCCCATCCAGTTTTTCTTTCTCTCCTTTATTACTTGGAGAAATTTTCTGCTTTCACTGACCCTGTCCAGCACTTCAGCATTGCTTATTTTATCCACCCAGCTTATCTTCTCCATCCTCCTCCACATCCACATCTCAAATGCTTCTAAATGCTTTTCATCCTCTCGTCTCAGTGTCCATGTCTCTGATGCATTAAGTGCCACACTCCATACAAAACATTTACAGAGTCTTTTCTAAGTGTTTTGTCTACTTTTCCAGTTAGTATCCTCCTTTTCCTATTAAACGCTTCCTTCACTACGGCAATGCGAGATTTTATCTCCTGATGGCACCTCAAATCTTCGGTGATCATACTCCCAAGATATTTGAACGATCTTACTTGCCTGATATCAGCTTTTCCTAACTTAATATTTATTATAATCCTTCCTTTTCCAATCACCATACTCTTAGTTTTTGCTGCATTGATTTTCATTCCAAACTCTTGGCAAGCTTCATCTAGACCTTTCAGCATTCAGTTTAGAGTTTGTTCGCTTTCTGCCAACAATACCATATCATCAGCAAATTGTATGCACTCTATTTTCTTTCCACCAATACGCACTCCTCTTTTTCCATTTAAGCCTTTTCCAATAATTTCTTCTAAGTATAAATTGAACAATAATGGGGAAAGGCAACAACCTTGTCTTACGCCACTCCCAATGCTTCTTTCTTCAGACATCTCGTATCCGATCTTTGTTCGTACATTCTGTTGTAAATATAGGTTCTGTATCAACCTTCTCTCCTTCCAATCTACACCTTTGCTCTTCATGATATCCATCAGCTTCTTCCATTGCACCCTATCAAAAGCTTTTTCCAAGTCAATAAAGGTGGCATAGAAGTTTCTTCCTTTCTCAATATATCTTTCCCCTATGATTCTTAACAGGCCTATAGCATCTCTTGTTCCTTTCCTAAATCCAAACTGTTCTTCTCCAATCAATCTATCTGACTTTCCATATAACCTTCTGTTCAGCACTCTCAACAACACTTTAGAAGCATGTGAAATTAGGCAGATAGTTCTATGCTCTTCACATTTATTAGTATTCTTTTTCTTCTGAATTGGTATCATTACCGTTGTGAGAAAGTCATCTGGCCATTCCCCTTCATCATATATCTTATTACAAAAGGTGTACTATCTCACTTCTTCCTTTGTTTCCTAAACTCTTCAACAATTTTGCAGGTAAATTATCGATTCTGCATGCCTTCCGATTCTTCATCTCCTTCAGAGCCTTTCCTACCTCTGTCTCTAGGATCTCATAGCCCTTTCCATCTTCTGTTACCTGTGCCAATTCTTCAATTTTACTTGGTTTTTATCTCCCTTATATAAGCATTCAATATATTCTTGCCACCTCCTCAGCACTTCATGTGGTTCATTGACTAATGTGCCATCCTCTCTTTCTATTTCCATGTTGTTCTTGTTTCTCTTTCTTTCAAAGACAATGTCAGAAGTCATTTTGTACATCATTTCATATTTTCCCTCATTCTCCAGTTTTTCTATTTCCTCGCATTTCTCTTTCATCCACCCTTCTCTTGCTTGTTCAGTTTCTCTTCTTAGTTCATTGTTCAGTTTCCTGTACCTCTTTCTTCCTTCTTCATTTCCAGAATTTTTCCACTTCCTCTGTTCTTCCATCTTTTCCAGCATTTTTTCTGTTACCCATTCTTTCCTGATACCTTTACGCTCTCTAATTCCTAGAGTTTCTTTGGCAGCTTTCATGAGCCCTTCCCTCATTTTTATCCATTTTTCATTTATACATTCTTCAAATTTTCCTCCTTTGTAGTTTTGCAAAAACCTTTCTTCTAGCTCCAAAGCCTTACCTTCCTCCTTTAGTTTTTCTATGTTCAGTCTTTCTCTTGCTTTTCCTCTCTTCAGTTTTTTCAATTTTACTTGTATTTCTCCTGCTACGAGGTTGTGATCTGAATTTATATCTGCTCCTGGATAAGCTTTAGCATTCTTCGTACAGTTCCTAAACCTTTTTTGTATCAGAATATAGTCCAGCTGATACCTTTCTCCATTTAAGTTAGAGATCCATGTACCACGTCTCCTTTTATGGTTTTCAAATAGGGTGTTACCCACCACTAGTGAATTTTCTTTACAAATGTTAATTAGTCTTTCACCCCTCTCATTTCTTATCATTAATCCAAATTTTTCTATTATATCTTCTTGTTGTCCTTCACCTACTACAGAATTACAGTCTCCCCTAATGATGATACAAGCATTTCTATTCTCTTTCTCAATAAGTTCTTCCAACTTCACATAATATTCTTCTACCTCCTCATCTCTATGCTGGCTAGTTGGCATATTTACCTATATTATTACTATATCTTTTGTACTGCCTTGCAGTCTTAGCATCATCAGTCTTCCATCAATATATTGCACCTTCACAACCTTATTTTTCAGTCTCTTGCCTATCATTATTCCCACTCCATTTTCACCATTCTTCTCTTCTCCAGAGTAGAAAAACTTATAATCTCCACTTTCTACCTCACCGTTTCCTCCCCATCTCACTTCACACATGCCAGTACATCTAAACCATTCTTACTCATCTCCTGTTTTGCATTTTCTAGTTTTCCTGCCTGTAATATTCTCACATTCCATGTTCCAATCCTTATCGATTCATCCTTTTTTCTTCCTTTCTTGTTTTTAAAGGTATTCCCTCTCAATGTATTCCCTTCCCGGAGATCCGAGTGAAGGGAAGTTTTACTTCCGGATTCTTCTACATGGACAGCCATACCATGTACTACTAGGGAAAATATAATGAGGTAGTATCCTGTTTCTTTCACTACAATACAGTAGAATACATTCATTTTCCATTGATCCCAATATAAGAGACTGGCTCTGTGGGATGTGGAAAGTTGTCAATTTACTGATAAACAGTTGCATAATAAAATAATAAGTACACCAGTAGATTTACAGTCATAGCGTACATGGTACATTAAACAATTCCATAACAAAATAATTTAATTTAATTGCAATGGAGCACAAGCTCCGGTGGCAATTTTCCTACATCTTTCACTTATCCTGCACCTAACTACATTTGCCCTCTACAAATTTTATCTTTAAAATCTTTCAAAGTTTTTGGTAAATTATTCATCATTTCTCTTGGTAAATCATTCCAATCCCTGACACCCTTCCATGTTTACCAACCCAACTAGATATCCTCTCCTGATCACCCTGCAACTGTTTACAATCCTCTGTCATTTTTATTCTTTTATACAGCATGATGTCATCTGTAAACAATCTAATTTCAGATAGTAAACAATCAACACAATTATTCATTAGAATAATGAATAGCAATGGTCCCAAACACATAGACCAGAAGGAGTACTGTCATAGCATACATGGAACATTAAAAAATTCCATAACAAAATATTAAATACACCACAAGATGTACAGTCACAGCATTAATGGAACTGTAAACAATTGCATAACAAAATAAATACATACACCAGGAGATGTACTGTCATAGCATACATGGTAAATTAATTATCTAATCTACATTTACACAAGCTACTGGCAGTTATTTTTTAGATACCTTAGAAATAAATTCTTCAACAGAGCAGAAGGAGTTGTCAATTAAAAATTCTTTCAATTTTTTCCTGAATTTATTCTTATCATCTACTAGACATTTAATATGTGTTGGGAGTTTATTGAAGATATGTATCCCTGAATATCGGAACCCTTTTTGAACAAATGACAATGACTTGTAAGTCTTGTGAAGATCATTTTTACTTCTAGTGCCATAATTGTGTATTTTACTATTTGTTTCAAGTAAAGTATAATTTGTGACTACAAAGGACATTAATGTGTATATATACTCAGATGCTAATGTTAAAATCCCTAACTTCTTGAACAGCTCTCTACATGAAGTTCTATTGCTAACCCCACACATAATTCATCATGGCGGCCACGAGTAGTAATGTTGATGGATCGGTCGGTGAAAAACATAAAATAATGCGCGAAGTTAAGTGTAAAATGTGTATAAACTTAGATGCAGATGCAGATTTGTGTACATCGTGCAAGGTAAAAGAGAAAACTTCAAATGTTATTGTTAAACGAGCAAAGTCTAGACAAAATAGTGCAATAGCAGGTCCAACAGCTAATGACCGCGATAATATTTGTATATGTGATAAACTAAGACTTGAATTAGTAATGAAAGATGACATTATCAAATTGTTGAAGGAGAAGATTGATCAGATTTCAGAATAAAATAACAAACTGAAGAATAGTGATGTTGAAAACCCGGAAATGTGGACACATGTTGTGAAAAATAGTGGCCTAGGCCTAAAATCGCGGTATCAACAGTTCCAGTAAATAACATATTTAGTGTTCTTAATGAAGTTCATGATGATTATGAAGAAGAACCTGTAAAGAAAACCCAGATACAAGCACAAAGAAACATGAAGCATTAATCAAAAGCTGCTAACAGAAGTAAAATCGCAGGTGTTCAGGAACGCAAGTGTCTACAGTCACAAAGAAATGAGAAGAAAAAAGTGCTTCTACTGTCTGACAATCAAGGGAGGTACTGTGCCAACTTTTTAATCTCTCTACTTGGGGATGGTTATCAAATAGAAAGTGTAATGAAGCCAAATGCGATAATTACAGAAGTTATCAGCAATATTGATGAGTGGACATGTAGTTATGGACTAAATGACACTGTTATAGTGATGGGGGGAACAAATGATATAATAATGACATTTTCAAGAATATAGCAGGTAAACTGATAGATGTAAGTAAAAAGACAAATGTCATCTTAAATCCAGTGCCATATAGATACGACAAAACAAATATGAACAGTATAATTAGGTGTTTTAATGATAAGATGCTAAAATAAATTAATAGTTCAAGTAGTGATAAGAAAAGGTTAAGCTTAATCTTTGAAATAGAAAGGTTATGCCGAAACCATTACACCAGACATGGTCTACATTTAAATTATAATGGAAAAATGAAAATATGTGTTAGAATGGTAGATAGAGTAAAAAATTCTGAAACTCAAAGTAAAAACCACATAAAGGTTCAAAAGAAGTTAACTTTCATGGACAAGTGGTTGCTAAGCAGTAAAAATGTTGGGGATGACAAGAAAGAAACAAACACATACAAAGAAACTAACAATAAAATTAAGAGTAGAATCACATTCCTAGACAAATGGTTAATGAAACATAATACAGCCAAGAACAAAACAGAGTCAAAAACAAGTAATTTTTTAGGGAAAGTAACTCAACATCAGACAATATTATAGTGGAGGAACAAAAGTATTCTATAGGAAAACATGAGATTAGCAAGAATGAAAATAGAAACTATAAAATCATACATCAAAATGTACAGTATGTCAGAAGCAAAACAAATGAGCTAGAATTATTGATAGAAGAAACAAGTCCAAACATATTAATACTCACTGAACATGCATTAAAAAGTGAATTAATTCCAGGACTGCACATTGAAGGGTATACTGTGGGAAATAGCTACAGTAGGGAAATGTATAAAGGAGGAGGAATCTTAATTTTAGTAAAACATGAACTAGATTTTAAAGTAGTAAATATAAATTCACAATCATTGTGTGAAAAAGATTTTGAAATGTGTGGTATTTCAATCTATATAAAAAGCAAAATTTTGGCTGTAGTGGGTTTATACAGAGCACTGGCAGGAAACATTGAAATATTTTATAAAAAACCTATTAAAGGTGCTAGAGTCATTGTGTAGTAGTTATGACCATGTAATTCTAATGGGAGATTTTAATATTGATTTATTAAAGTGCAATAAGATGTCAAAAGAACTTGAAGACATTTGTAGCTGTTTAGGACTTAAGATCAGTATAAAAAAGCCCTACAAGGGAAACTGCAACTTCAAAAACAGCAATAGATAATGTAATAGCTAACTACCCAGAGGATGAATATGCAACAAAAGTAATACACACATCAATATCAGATCACTATGGGCAAGAAATTAGTATAAAACAAGAAGCAGAACATGAGGTAACATGGCTCCGTGAAGAATATCGACCCTATACTAAACAAAATATTGAATTGTTTAAAAAACCTTTTAATGAGAGAAGCATGGACTGAAACAGTCAATTCTTACACAACAGATGAAAAATATGACTCATTCATAAACTTAGTTAATTATTACAAAGACATAGCTTTCCCGGTAAAAAACAAAAAGCAATCAAAGAATAAAACAACAATACAGAAGACATACAACACAAGGACCATATAAAATGGGTTAGTAGATTGTGTAGGGAAGGGTATCCATCACTGAAAAAATATCTGAAAAAGTGTAAAAATGAATTAAAAAATATGATTAACAAGGAAAAATCAGATAACATTCAAAACATACTACACAGAAGTAGCAATAAGCAAAGAGCATTATGGAAAATTATTAATAGGGAGAGGGGGAAAAATCAGATTATGAACCAAGATAAAAGCATTGAACAGATTCTGTACAATGACACTGTAGTACATGATTCTAGGCAAATTACATGTACATTAAATGAACATTATATAAATATAGCAGAAAAACTAACTAACAGTCACAGTAGCAAGTCAAAAGACAATGATTTAGCAGGCATTAAGGTGAACACAGATTCAGTATTCCTTAGACCAACAACAGAAAAAGAAATAAGTAAAATTATAAAGTCCTTAAAGACTAAAACGTCCATGGGAACTGATGAGATATCTAATATGCTTATAAAAGAATGCAATAGCTATCTCTTAAAACCATTAGTACACATAATAAAATCATTCATTTACAAGTGGAACATTTCCAGATTCCTTTAAGATTTATAAAGTTATACCTGTTTTCAAGAAAGGGGAAAGGTCAGATGTAAACAATTATAGACCGTTGTCACTAATATCTAGTATATCAAATTTTTTTTGAGAAAGCAATGGAACAGAGGCTTATAGACTTCCTAAACAAGCACAACATAATTACTGATTCTCAACATGGTTATAGAAAATACAGGTCTACAGAAACAGCAGTCACAATGTTTGTAGATTCGGTAAGAAATCCTTGGATGATGGAGAGTATACAACAGCAGTACTTATAGATTTATCAAAAGCCTTTGACACAGTCAATCATCAGAGGTTACTTAACAAACTATAAAAATGGGGAATAAGGGGTAAGGCCTATAAATGGATAGAATCATATCTGTCAAATAGAAAACAATTTACGACCATAAAAAGCAACACAGACTTGAAAAATGTAACATCAAACACCCTCACTATAAAAGCAGGAGTACCACAGGGCTCAGTGCTGGGGCCTCTGTTGTTCATCCTATACATAAATGATATCCCAAGACCAATAGGGGAGAATGATTCAATGGTTCTTTATGTAGATGATGCAACTGTGAAGATGTCAAACATCAAACTATGCAATCTAGAAACAATCCTTAATCTTTACTTCCAGAGACTAGCAAAATGGTTAGAAGATAATTATCTTGTAATCAACTTAAACAAAACCCAAATGATATCATTTCAGTCGAAAAGAACAAGGTACTCTGTAAATTTAAACATAAGCAGTGAGCAAATAAAGGAGTCAGAATCAGCTAACTTGCTAGGGATTCAAATAGACAAATTCATGAATTGGGAAAAAACAGGTGGATCAATGCTGTAAGAAACTAACCCCTATTGTATTTATGGTCAGCTACCTCCGAGAATTCTGTAGCAGGGATATTCTGATGACTATCTATTACTCCCTTTTTGAAAGCCAACTGAGATATGGTATATCAGCGTGGGGAAGGCCCACAGAAAATAACGTAATGAGAATATTAAAAATACAAAAACATATGATTAGAACAATACTAAAAGAAAAAAGAATGGTTTCATGTAGAAAATATTTTGTAGATTTGAAGATTATAACATTTCCCTGTATATACATATATAAGACTATAATTGCTCTCACTCACAAAGAAGGTTGTTAAAAAGAATGAGCAAGTGCACGAATATGAAACACGTAATAAAATTAATTTCAATTTACACGCACACAACACAAAATTTTTAAAAAAAATGTCCTTCCTATTCGGGAGCCCAACTGTTCAATAAGTTTCCGACAGATATAAGATTAATTAGTAACAAGGGAGAACAGTTCAAACATAAGCTTAAAGAGTATTTATGTAATAAAGCCTTCTACTCAATCAAAGAGTATTTAACTGATGAATGAGGGAAGGAAAGGCAGAATAAAAAATTGTTTATAGTAGTAGTTTGTACTTATATAGGATATTACAGCACATATTTGTTAATAACATGTAAAAAAAATGTATTAAATGATTTATAGTTAACTTAAGGCATAAAATTGTTAATTAAGATAAGAATAATATTGAATATACTGTACCTTGACTTGTCCTAATTTATTATACAAGTTGTATGTAAATTATGTATAGGACCAAATAAAATGAATGAATGAATGAATTACACCCTTTTGGGCCCTGTACACTTTGTCTCTATGGGTAGAATTGCCCCAGAATATTATTCCATATGACAATAAGGAGTGAAAGTAAGCAAAATAAACTAGCTGCCTCATATGGAAATCACCTATAGCTGAAATTGAACGAATTGCAAACGTGGCTGCACCCAATCGCTTTAGTAGGTCATAAACATGTACTTTCCTATTTAAATTATGATCAATATACAAACTTAGAAATTTCACTGTCTCTACATCTTGAATGGACTGGCCTGCAAATTTTATGTCGATATCTGGTGTGATGTACTGATTTGCATATACTGAGTTTTATCAAAGTTTAAAGACAAGCCATTAGCTGTAAACCATTTATTAATCAGTTCAAAGACATCATTTGAAATGTATTCTGTGGATAAATCTGGAGTGTTTTTAATTCCTATGTTTGTGTCATCTGCAAATTGAACAAATTTTGAGTTTCTAGATGAAACACAGGGTAGATCATTTCTATATATTAAAAATAATAGTGGCCCCAATATAGAACCCTGAGGAACTCCACATCTGATTAATTTCCACTCAGAAAAATCTGGACCTCTTAAGGCAGCCTTAAAATTCTCCATTGACACTTTCTGTTTTCTATTCAGTAGGTACAAACCAAGCCATTTATTAACAATGCCATCTATTCCATAATACTTATGTTTCTGTATCAGAATTTTATGATCTACACAGTCAAATGCTTTAGATAAGTAACAAAAAATTCCCACAGGAATTACTTTAGCATTTATTCCTTCTAAAATATTGTCAGTGAATGCAATAAAGCTTGTTATGTTGAATGACCCTTTTGAAAACCAAATTGTGATTTAGTTAGAATATTATTATTTTCAAGGTGCTCATAAACTCTATTGTACATTGCTTTCTCAAAAACTTTTGAGAAGGCTGTTAGTTATGAAATTGGTTGGTAATTCGATATGACAGCCTTATCTCCCTTTTTATAGAGTGGTTTAACTACAGCATACTTAAGCCTTTCTGGAAAAGTACCCTCAAGTGAAGATATATTAAACAGATAACTTAGTATATTACTTAATTCTGTGAAGCACAATTTAATTAATCTGCTGGAAATCACATCATAACCACTTGAGTATTTGCTCTTAAGGGATCTGATTTTTTTTATTTCTTCTGGAGTAGCTAATTTTACAGACATAGAATTAAATTTTTCTTGGAAGCCTGTTTTGACAAAATCCATACTGTGTGTCACTGAGCTATTAGCAGTCAATTTATCAGCAACAGATAAAAAATGTTTATTAAATGTATCAGCAATTGAAAAATTAGATTCTACTGAATTTTCTTTGATAAAAATATAATTACTTGTTTGATTACTTTTTCCTATTTCCTTTTTACAATGTCCCATATTGACTTAATTTTATTTTCAGAATCATGAATTTTATGTTTGCAGTACATACTTTTATATTCTTTAATAACCTTTTTCAGTATTTTGCAGTACTGTTTGTAATGTGTTTTAACATTAGCATTCTCAGTGTTCCTAGAGGCAATATACAACTTCCTTTTATTAATGCATGATGTTCTAATGCCAATAGTAATCCAAGGTTTTTGTTCTTTTCGAGAAGCACGACACTTTTTCAAGGGGAAGCAACTTTCAAAATAATTTAATACAATGCTACTAAAAATGTTGTATTTTTCATCCATACCTTGAGCACTGTAAACCTGTTCCCAGTTTGTGGCATTGAGGCACTTTCTAAAACAAGTAACTTACTCATCTTTTATTACATGCTGAAGTTTAAAAACATTACTCTTAGTGCTAGTTCCTGTTGAAGTGTTGATGGTTAATAACTGGGCATTGTGATCCGAAAGTCCATTGAGGGATGGCTTGATGCTATAACTGAATTTTGAGGTATCTAGGAAAACATTGTCTATAGCTGAGTGACTATTATTCATTATTCTAGTTGGAAAATTAACTACCTGAGTTAAATTGAATGAACTGACTAATGATTCTAACATCACTTTACAGGGTATGTTATTTAAAAAATCTACAATAAAATCACCACATATGACTATGTTGATTTCTTTTCTGCTTCAAAATGTTAATAAGAGTTCAAACTAGTTCATAAAAATAGAAAAGTTTCCCAATGGTGCTGTGTATACTGTTACTATTATGAAAATTTCATTATTGAAATTTAGCCGTGTAGCACAAGCTTCAAAATGTTGATCAACACAATACATGTTAATACTTACATCATCAAAACTATAACCATTTATAACATAAGTGACAACTCCTCCTTTCTCCAAGTTCGTTTTATAATAATGAGAAGTTAAATTCAAGTCAGTTACATTTGACATATGTATTCCTGTAGTTATGTGGTGTTCACACAAGCATAAAACATCAATTCTATTGATATTATTTAATTCATTTATGTGGACTAGCAATTCATCCACTTTGTTTGTTAACCCTCTGATATTCTGATGTAATAAATTAATCCCTATACAATTTTTAATTTTGGTATCTGAAAACTCATTATTGTTTAAACTAATTTCTTTTAAAACTCTCTGCCTAATACATGATCCTAATCTAAAAAAGGAGCTGCCCTAACACCATTAACAACAGGAATCTTTTCATGTGAATTTGTGGCCCCAATTAATTGTTTTGCTATGAGATCTGAAAGAACCCCCTTCCCTCTACTATTGAGGTGTAGGCCATGCCTAGTATAACCCCACCTATCAAAAGTATCTACAGGTAACAAGCCCATGCCAGAGCCAATATCAGAGACACCGGTAA
This sequence comes from Vandiemenella viatica, assembly GCA_031002005.1. NCBI lineage: Eukaryota > Metazoa > Arthropoda > Insecta > Orthoptera > Morabidae > Vandiemenella > Vandiemenella viatica. The sequence continues at coordinate 31,587 of JARYHS010002815.1, forward strand.
GATACTGTTCCAGTTCCAGATTCACTCGCCTCACAGCAGAGTTCATGTGTGGCCGATCATAGCATCTCAAGACTGACATCACACTGACCCGAGTGTGGCACGTTTTCTAAATCAACATGATTAATTTCATTTGATTTACACCAGTGTTCTGTTAGACACAATACTAATGGTTTTTTTGAGGTCACTGATATATTTAGCTCATTTATTTTGTTAAAAACACACTGAACATTTTGGTGAAGAACAGATATTTGAGTAGATAGCTTTCTAGTTTTTATCCGCTTTTCCTTTGAGGCTCACTGGTGTGATTTGTTTGGCACTTGTGGATCGCAGGTGCTTACCTGTGGACTTAAAGTGAGGTGGGTATCATTGTTCAGATCAGATGAGTTTCCATCTTTTTGGGTGGGTTGTGAGAATATCTCACTAAGGATGTTTGTGTTTCCCCAGGCTGAACCATAAAAAACTATCATCTTTTGGTGTTGACATTTTCTGTCTGGTGCTGGATCTACTAGTAGATGATTTGGTTACCACTTTTACTGTTGAATCCTCTTGGGTCAGTACTGTGTGTCTATTGAGTTCCTCTTTAGTTTACACTGCTTTTTGGGTTGTTTTCACTGTGGAACTTGAATATAATTTTAGTGCATATGTTTCTTTACGCTGTGGAATAGAGCATGTTATGTTTTCAGGTAATGTCATTTTTGTTTGGCACACTTCTGTTGGTTCTTTTATCTCGATTTTTGAGTGCTGCGCATTTTACAGTTTGTACATATATGGTACAGTATCTGTTTGGCTAAAGCTGCTTTCCCTTTAATGTTCCTATGCATCCCATGTCTAGTAAATTCTTCTCGATGGCAGTATACATTTACAATTTCGACATTTGGATAGGCTTTACATATTTTTTGATACTTTCTGTTTGTGGTCTCTATTTTTTTCGTTTACACAAGATGATGGTATTAGGTCATATCGATGAGGAATGCTGGTGACATAAACATTTATATCGGTCATCAGCTTTAATGTTTCAACTAACCATCTGATTGCTTGTTTGGCTTCATTTTTGTAAACATCGTTTTCACCGCCTATTATCACACAGCTGTCCCACATGTTTTTAAAGTTTTTAACTATTTCCCGCAATGGGGCTCCGGGCTTTACTATACCACTATACGACTGACTGAAATTTGGATCCATTTCAGTAATAATTTCTGGGAGACCGTGCCCATGGCTGGAAGCAAATGCTTTTCTCGATGATTTTCACTGTTCACACGGTCGAGATATTTTTGTTATATAGTTTTCGACAGTTCCATTTTTTCGCTCTATTTACCTGAACTAGTTTCAAATTCAACTTCATTATCGAGAATGTGAGATGAGAGAGGTTCAAATTTATTATTTGTTTCCAATTTGAAGCACTGAGTAATAGTCTTGATGCGCACACAATTTTTAGGCCTAGCAACAGGGGCGTAGCTACAGCCGTATAAATTATACGGGGCCCCCGGCCACGGGGCTTCCAACGTGTGTAAGCAAAAATTAATAAAAAACTTCCCAATTTTTTTTTTTTATTTCACAAATGACAAAAGTAAAACAAAAAAAGCAATTTTTTTTTCCCTGCGTAAAGCGTGCGTTCAAAAGTTGGCAACACCCTACATCGGTTACTGCGGGCTGCGGGATTTCCCTGTTTAAGTTATTTACTTCAACGGGTGAATCCCACAATAATCGATGTGCATAGGATACGATGATAAACCACGGACGGAGAGCGTGTTTATTGACGCGTTTTATTTAATTGTGCATTACCTTGTAATACGATACTAACAATTGTTCTTCTGGTTTAGTAGTATTAGTAGCGATTTGTATAAAACAATGAGTGAAAGGAAAAGAGATTATCCCAGTGGAGCTACAAAAAGAAAAAGTAAACAGAAAAGGGAGGAGGTCATAAAAAAAATGGTTTTCAAGCAGGCAACATGGTTTCAGGCAAGGATATTCATGCGAATCTCAGTTGGTGGGATATATGCAAGATATTTCAGAATTTCAGATGAAATGGACAAGGGAGGCCAAATTGATAGTGTAGCACTCAGTTGCGTAGCTAGGTCAACAAGGGCCCCGGTGCAAAAAAAAATTTTGGGCCCTCAGGCCAGATGGGCGACCTTTTTTTTTGCTTTGTGTTGCTGGTAAGGTCCCCCTGAGCTGAGGATGGGGTCCTCGAGTTGTGCTTAATTGCCCCCGGAACAACGCTTGAGGGCCCCCAGAGGTATCCTTGGGGGCCCCCTAAGCGCAGGGGCCCCGGTGCACTGCACCGCCTAGCCCCATAGTACCAACGCCCCTGGTAGCACTAGATGTGTCTAAGGCGTTGACAGAGTAAGCCATAAAATGGTAGTAAATAAGGTAAAAACCATTGGAGTGGATAAGAAAGTCATTTGCTGGGTAGAAGAATTTTTAAAAGGTAGAAAACAGAAAGTTATGGTAGGAAATGTAGTATCAAAAGAAGTTGAAGTAAAAATGGGTGTGCCACAGGGTAGCGTATTGGGACCATTGCTATTCATTATTCTAATGAATAATTGTGTTGATTGTTTACTATCTGAAATTAGATTGTTTGCAGATGACATAATGCTGTATAAAAGAATCAAAACGATAGAGGATTGTAAACAGTTGCAGGGTGATCTGGACAGGATATCTAATTTTGTTTGTAAACATGGAATGAAGATAAATGCAAAAAAGAGTCAGCTTATTAGATACACAAATAAAAAACAAAAGGTTAATTATGAATATAGGGGGGGGGGGGGAAAGAATTGCTTGCTGAAGACTTGAAATGTAAATATCTTGGAATTACTTTTGATAACAAACTTAACTGGGCAGGATACATAGGACAGGTGATACGAAAAGGTTTCAAAGCTCTGCACTTGTTGGAGAGAGTGATGATGGGATGTACGAGAGAAGTCAAGGAATTGGGTTACAAAACTTTGGTGAGACCATTGCTTGAATATGGTAGTGTAGTATGGGACCCTCATTTTACGTGTCAAATACAGGAGTTGGAGAGGGTGCAGTAAAGGGCTGCTAGATTTGTTTCTGGAAATTATCGCAGAATGCAATGGGTGACGGATATGATAAAGGAGCTGGAATGGGATTCATTGCAAGACAGGAGGAGAATGAGGAGGGTCATGGGAGTGTACAGGGCATATACTGGCGATGAGGCATGGAAAGATATTGCAATAGGTATGAAAAGTAGTGCATGGAAGGGAAAAGATGACCATGACCACAAACTGGCACTCGATTTCAGGCACAAGGGTGTAGGAAGATTCTCTTTTTTAGGTAAAGGTGTCAGGGATCGGAATGAGTTACCAAGAGAAATGATGAATAATTTACCGAATACTTTGAAAGAATTTAAAGATAAAATTTGTAGAGGGCAAATGTAGGTAGGTGCAGGATAAGTGGAAGATGGGTGTGTAGGGAAATTGCCACCGGAGCCTGTGCTCCATTGCAATTAAATTAAATTAAAGTGCCCAAAATTTCTTCATTTTTTCCGACACCAGCTCCTGTGAGTGATTTAGATTACAAAGGTAAGTAGGCCTACTACCAAACCCATTTATCTTATCTATCTACCTGTAGCGAAGGGTGCATTTTTTTTTTAGGGTTCCGTACCTCAAAACGAAACTCTTAATTACCTGTAGGATCAATTTGTTGTCTGTTTGTCTATCAGTCCGTATCGTAAATTGCGTGTTCAGACGTACGCGAGCTCGGGTTCTGTTTGTTTTTTATGGCCACGCACCACGTTCGGATCGCACGCAAACACAAAGGACGCAAGTAGCCTGCATACCTGCTGCCGACGCTTTTTCGAGCCTGCCAGCCGACGCCGGTTCGCGCAGATTGCGAACACACAGATAGCAGGTAAAGCTGCCAGTTGACGGTAAGATGTCGAGCTCTTCGGACGAGGATTTTCTTCTCATGGAGAATACTTTCTTGAAATTAAGAAAGTAGACTGTCATTCATCCAATAAGTCGTGGCAGGGAAAGTTATGGTGAATATCATCATTTGTTTAATGAGTTGAAGAAAGACGAACAAAGATTTTTTTCAATATATTAGAATGACTTTGGAAACCTTTAACTTCATTTTAAGTAAAGTGGAAAATCATATAACGAAAAACTGGTGTAATTAGCATCGTCAGCCTATATTACCAGAAGAAAGATTGGTCATTACTATCAGGTGAGTAAAGTTATACTATTCAAATAAATACAAAAATTAAGAAATTACTGATTTATTATAAGGTATTCAGAAACACATATATTAAGCATTCATATATTTAATAATATGTATAATTCAATTGCGAGACGCCTGCGTTGTTCGTATCAGCACATTCTTGATACTCTCCTTGATTATTACTAACGGAGCTCTGAACTGAACTCAGCGAAGTTTGAAATGATTGTGTTCCAGCAGGGCCGGCGCTAGGATTCTCGGGCCCCGGGTAACCATTCTTAGGGCCCCTCCCCCGTCATTTTTTTATTATAAATTTTTTTGATAAATTCAGCATTTTTCAAGCAAAGAAAATGGTAATGCATTGTTAAGAAAGATTTTTTAATGTTCTCAGTTTACATAAATTCTATACTTTACAAAATTATACTTCCTTTCTAGCTTTTTTAGATGCGAATTCTTTTATAATCGCGGTATAATCCAATGAGCGGGCTAACTCTGATTCTATTGCTATCATAGCTAATCCAACAAGCCGTTCTTGTCCCATTGTAGTTCTCAAACAATTCTTAACTCTTGCAAGAACGCTAAATGACCGCTCTGCTTGTGCAACAGTAACAGGCAAAGTGCAGAAAATACGTAAGGCTACCTTTAAATTGGGAAATATGTTATTAAAATTGCATTTATGGTGAGCATTAAGAAGATGCAAAGGGGGAAGTGGCTTGGATCCAAAATTAGCTACATTAATCTTTTTTAACTGTGAAATTTCTTCTTTTAAATCCTGCGTATTAACGTCCACACGGTACAAAGATGCCATGTATTCCACCTGCTCTGATAGTGTAGAATGGTATAGGCTTATGTAGTTCCACAAGAAACCAAATGTGTCCATCATTTTTTCTATGGCAGCATACCTTATAGTTAAGTTTCCTATAACTGTATCTAGAATAATATTAAAAACATTTACTTTAAAACTGTCCTCTGAGTGCAGGTTTAAATCTTCGGATGTTTCATCTACAAAGCGTTTTCTTTTGCCTTTCCGTTTCTCTGTGCCGCTTATCGTCAAATTGAAGTCTGGTGATATTCCAATATTTTCTGCAACCTTGCAACTTTCTGCGTAAATCGAATCCCAACTGTCTCTCAATTCATTTAATTCTTCCACTAGACTCTTAATATTGCCACTTTCAATATCGACTGTAGCTTCCCTTGCTTGATGCACAACGCTACGTATGTTTATTGCAGTTAATATTTTGTACCAAATTGTAGAGATGAGGATACATTTAAATGATTTTAAGTACTTCTGAATGTTAGTTCAGTGCGTGCCTCTGCAACCAAATTCAAGTTAAATTCAAGTTCAACCACCCTTTGTAATCCTGGCAAATGCTTAGCAAATGGACGCACGGCATCTATCCGCGCAGACCATCTCGTTTCCGATAGCCCGTGAAGGGAAGATCCAATATTTTCTTTCAAAACTTTCCATCTATTTGGACTAGAATGAAAAAAATTATACGTTTTTGAAACAATTCAAAAAAAAAAGTGATTATATCTGCGCAACCTTCCGCAGCATGGACGCCACAAAGATTTAATGAGTGAGCGCCACAAGGAGAAAAAATTGCCAGGGGATTTTCTTTTAATATATGTGCTTGAGCTCCCTGATAGGTGCCACGCATATTGCTCCCGTTGTCATAACCCTGCCCATGACAGTCTGAAAGCTTTAAGCCATGACGTATCAGCTCATTGCAGATCATTCTGGCGATTGCCTGACCAGTCTTCTATTCACAATCAACGAAGCCAAGAAAACGCTCTCTAATTCTGTATTCGTTTTCTTCATCAAGGGCGATGTAACGCAGTATAAAAACATTTTGCTCTATTTGGGCTTCATCAGTAGTTGCATCGACTATAACAGAAAAGTATTTAATATGTTTTTACCTCTCTTAAAATAGTTTGACGAACAAACTCTCCAGCTATTTCGATAAATTCGTTCTAAATATCATGTGACAGATAATGAACCATACGTTTTCCTCCTTGTTGCGACGCTTCAATTTTTCTTAAATGCTCTTTCATAATGGGATCAAATTCCCCCAAAAACTCTAAGACACCCAAAAAATTGCCATTTTGACGATCTCCGACTAAGTCACTTTCACCTCTAATAGCTAAACCTCTTTTCGCAAGGAAAAGAATAGCTTCGATTACGCGATGCAATACTTCGATCCAATACTGTTCTTCTCTTGCAATATTTCGGTCTAAAAGATTTTCTATGGCTGAACTACTATTTAGCGAATATTATAATTTGCGCCATTTTAAGACGTTTTAAGATCAGCGCTGCTCTCATGTTCACTCACTTTCTGTTTCAGTTGTTTCCAGCATCTTGATTATCCCCAACCGTAGCCTAACGCCAAATCAGATTTAGAGATATCCGAACGTTGCGAAAACAATCGGCAAGCAAAGCAGTACAATGCTTGCTTTTCTTTGCTCCATACAAGCCAGTCCCTTTTTAAAACTTCCCCATTTTTTAAGATACGCTCAAAAACATTTGAAGGGAAAGATTGATTACATTTTCTGTCCCGCGGCAGTCTTTTCGGTGTTTGCTCAGGTCCTCGCCTAACAGCTTGTTCCACCTCTAAACTATTGAAGCTGTTTTTTTTTTCACTCCACAGACCGATATCAGAATCTAAAATCTTCTCATTCCCTGCCGAACTGGCCTTTAAAACATGTTCACTTTCTGAAAGGATATCGTCCCTATCACTGTCGCTTGCACTAATACTGCCACTTTCACTTTTTGGCAACTTAATGCAAATGCCAACTTTACTGTCCTCTTGATCGACGTGGTCCCATTTCTGTAGTGCCGATGCTACAGAAGCTTGTAAACAACAGATTTCTTGCATATCAGGCATCTGGAAAATGATAATTTTATTGCAAATTTAAGAAAAATGGCACCAAATTTTGTGTGAGGGGCTAGTTCTTAGCTCTTAACTAGCTACTCTACAACGACCGTAATAAGTTACAAGTGAAATTGACTAGCGACTCACCTTGTCTCTGATAATCCTGCTGCTGCATAGTATCGATTAAGGAATGCTCAACGTCATCTCCGCGTCCTTCTGACTTCGCTGTAGTGATGTGCCGGATATCCGTATCCGTATCCGTATCCGCGGATATCTGAGGGTTTAAAAAGATCCGTATCCGTATCCGTTACTTTTTTAGCGGATCTTTAACGGATCTTTTGAAAAGAATTTCACTAAGTAGGTATATAAAATTTTAAAGATATCTAGCAATGAAATACTATTAACTTCAATTCCAATTACTTCATATTGCTTAAAATCTCATATCTGGCACATTTATATAGCAAAAATTAATTATTTAAATATATATTTTACTACAATGAAGTCTTCACGGGTGTACCGCCGGATTGTGTTGTGAAAACACGATATTTCGACGACTAGCTCCGCCGTCATCTTCAGGTGTGGAGATATCTGCACTGGTCGGCTGACCCACAGATACCCTATCTGTGAAGATGGTGGAGCTAGTCGTCGAAATATCATGTTTTCACAACGCATTACGGCAATACACCCATGAATACTTCGAACGCCGGAAAAGTTTCTGTTCTTACATTTATTTTACTAGTTTACCAAAGGTAACTGGTACCTTACTATTGTAGTAAGTTTTAAGGTATTATTTTATAATGAGATCAGGCCTCTAATCTTTGTGATTTGCTAGCTAAAATTATGTTTAAGGTACTGCTAAAGTATTTACATCAGATAAAATAATCACTTTTACAGAAACTTAAAAAAAAAAAAAAATGTTATATTTAACATTAAATTTGGTAAATTGTACTTCAAAAAGAGAAAAATTGGCAGTTTTGTCACCCAAACGTCTATTGCGATGAGCATCATAACTTATTCCTGCTGCACTGAAAAACTGCTCACGCTTGTTACAGGTGGTGATAAATATGTGCGACCCATGTGTCATAGACCTCAAATTTTATTTACTGTTATTGTTAACAGCTTTTTTTAATAATCAGATGCAGCTGATGTGCTGCACAATCAATATTATCTACGTCAGATAAAGCGCAGGTTCTCTTCATATTGGATCCTCCTTCTCTTACCTTCTCTGTGCACATTCTGTTTGAGATTTCCCACCATTCAAACATATTTTGAAATATTTCCGAAATGTAATCTCCCGTTTGGGTTCTTCAAGTATCTCCGCTTTTAGAATGATATTTTCCCTTATAAAATCTTTTGTAATGTTCTGGATACCAATGAAACACCTTACCAAAAAAGCCTACCAGAAAGAGAATGTAAAGGAAACTCTCTCAAAATTCTTCAACACGTCTTTATTTTCTATCCTAAAGTTCGCTGCAGATAAATTCCGTAAAATATTTCCTGCGTTTTAGAACATAATTTACAATAACATTATCCAGCAATCGTCGGAACTCAAAATATTCTACGTGTTGAATAGGTAATCGAGATAAAGCTATCATTTCTGCAATTAAATAGTTTTAAATAATTTTTATTTTTTACTCTCCCACATTTTGATTTTTTTTTTTATGTATTCGTTAAGAAATGTTTTTTTTTCTAAATTATCTTTTTACCGTTTTTAAACAACAACAAAAAAAAAGAACTCATGTTTTTGTGGGAGTTTCGTCTGAAGATTAATTTTTAAGAAAGTTGTACATTCATGGGAATACATTCCTTCACAGAGTTCGTATTTAGCAGATTCGTCATTTATTATCGTAAAATATTTCCATATTACACTACTATACTTTTTTTGTATAAATTGTTTTCATTTTAATTTAACTTACACTTTCCAAAAAAAAAAACAGAAACGTATATCATCTACGCAATCCTGTGTCATCCTAAAATATAAACATAAACACGCACAGTTCAAGATGAAAACACGCGCGTAAGTTGGACGTTCGTCGATAACAGATCGTATTTGACGCCTTTTTACTGTCGGTCCAAATTGAGAAAGTTGAGATCCGTATCCGTATCCGTATTCGCAGATCTAGACAATAATGATCCGTATCTGTATCCGTATCCGCGGATATACATTTTTAACGATCCGGCACATCACTACTTCGCTGACACTGCAGGCTTAGTGAGTGGCACAAAAGGTAATAATGTCTGTCCCTTTTTCGCAGCGTTATCTTTTTCAGCCTTACGCTTCCGTTTTTGACAACCTGATGAAGCACTGTAACACTTTTTTCCACTCGCATATCTCTTTTCCATTAAAATTTAGCTCTTTAAACTATATGATGAAACGATACAAAAACTTAAATTCCTACACAAACACGAATTATTGAAGACCGTGCAGCAGGCTATTCAGCAGCACTCCTTATGAGTGATGAGAAGCCACAACATTCAAACTTCAACAAAGAGGAAGTAGGTGCTGACTGACCGTAATTCGATTGTATGACAAAAGCGGCCAGTGACATACCAAAGAGACAAACCCACACGGGGTGGGTGGGGGTTTTTACGGTATACCTGCCCTCTACTACCTGCACTTATTCGATGGATACTGCTTACAAGTTACCAGACCCGGCGAAAGGAGTATTTCCTCAAATCCAGTTGATACATGAAATCGATAATGCTTGGTGGGATATGATGATTATATTTATTTAATTAACAAATCAATCGATATGGAACATGGTTACTGGATATTAAAGTGAAGTAATTTGCAAAAAAGAAAATTTATTGTCATCCAAGCGTCACAGATTTGTTGTAAACATTAGCAACAGGCATTGCAAATGTTGTTGTGCTCGCTTTTATGTCATATGAAGAGAGTCTCGTGTATATGGGACAGTACTCACTAACGAATCAGTAATATTACAACCTTATGATTACCAGTTAGTTACATTTTTTTTTTTACTGCTTTACGAATCGTCGACGGCTACGGTCATGGATGGAACTGGGGGCAGGGAACGGGAAGGAATTTGGCCATTGCCTTTTTCAAGTAAGCATCCCGGCATTCACCTGGAGTGTTTTGGGGAAACCATGGAAAACCCAAATCTGGATGCCGGACGGGGATTCGAACCCACGTCCTCCCGAATGCGATGCCAGAACGTTAACCGTTCACCGGCCACGCTCGGTGGGATAGTTACTAAACATCCCACTGAATTTCCAATGTTAACTACTAATACATAACTTTCCATGTTTATTCCACCAATATATATGAATGCAATGTGCAGATACTCTAATTAATCACTGCATATGTAAACAGTTTGAACAAACAGAAAATCATGCAGTATTTTAGCGAATGTGAATAACCTTGTCACCTTCCCCTTCTACATTCCAAGAACATATTTTGTCAGTCATCTTTAGTTACGAGATCCTAAGAAGAAAATTCTGTCTGTTAGATTCTTAATCTATTAGGTTTTCGTATATAACGTTTTATTTCATGTGCTAAGACATAGAATAAGTAGCTCCAGTGAATGTTTCCCTTTCTGCACAATTGACAACGACATTGTGAATTATAATATTTATTCCTAGTTTTAATTTATGTTTGAATTGAGACTAAAGAGGGACCTACCACTACAAAAGATAGCAGGGTGTATGTGTATTGCGCTGGGATTGTCAGTAGCCTACACCGTCCGTGGGATATTTTCCGCTGATATCTCTAGAGCACGTTTTTGTGACTTAAATAGTTTCTGTGCTTATAAAGATTTTCCCCAGAATGAGATCTGGGCGTTCCCTTATGGGACGCTACATGCTTCTTGAAAGTCATTCTTTTTTAAAAGGTTCTGCAGATTTGCAGTATGTGAAAACTTAGCATTTTTTCAGCCTCTCAAATAAGTTTTTCTATGTACTAATATATCTAACATAAATTAACAATATATTGCTTGTCAGTCATTATTTCTCAGCAGCCGAGCAGTCTATTATTTTTGGGTAAAGTTGCGTCCATTGAAAAAAGGGTCTTTTTGCAAATTTTTTATTGCTGATATTTTTAGTGAAATGTACCCTGATTCTAACTGAAAACAGAGCGTTCCATTTGCGGCACTAAATAAAAAACGTCTGACAGTAAATACTAAGAGTGCTCAAAGCCTTAATGTGGGGATACACCAAACGCACAAAATGTTTGCAAACGTTTGAAATATTTGCGTATTCAGAGTTTGTCAGGTGGAGACGAGAATAGCGCGCAGGAACAAAGATTTGCTGGCGTTTGCAGGTGTTCTGGTTGATGTCGGTACATCAAAGGAATTCGTTGTTCGTTCACGGACAGTGCGTGTTCAGCGGAGATAGGTTCAACATCAGGGGTGCGTGTTCCGAATAGTATCAGTTTTAAGTAGGTTTTAAATATAACTATGGACTGGGATAGTGAAAAGTGTTTACTCTTAATTGAATCATAAAAATTAAAGCCACATATAAGGCTGAGTAGTCACAAATATTACTACAACAAAATTAAAATCCATGGTGCCTGGAGCGAAATCGCAACAGATATGGAAACCATTATTGATGTTGTTAAGTGGAAAGTAAATTCTTTGCTCATCTCGTTCAGAAGAGAATAAGTTAAACAGCACAACTCGATGATGGCAGGAATAGGTATGTAATTTTATAAAATAATTTGCTTAGGTTTTCTATTATTGTGGGAATCATCTTAATTCAAAAAGCGAAGTGTTATTGCCTATCTAGCTTCCACGGAAATGGTGTTTCTGAAATTTGTATCTCGTTATATATTCTTATACCAATCAGCAGAGTTACGAATTCAAAATCTTCTTGTGACATACAACAATTTTTTAAAAAAATAAACCACTCATATCATCTATTCTTGAGTTATACAATAGTCTTGCGAATTTTTATTTTTGTTTTAAAAATACGATATCCAAAATCTAAGTTTCTTCTTTATTTTAATAATTTCCTCTTCTTCACTCATAACAGCACTTGCAATAAGTTTTCCTCTCGGAGCCATTTAGACACTGCAGTCAGCAGTTTGAACGACGACATATGTTCGCACACGAACTGTTATTTGTGTCTGTGTGAATGTCCTGTCCGTCCTGTGGTGTCTATACTTAGGAATCAAAAACGTACTGGAGAAACTAAATCACTGGATGAGATATCATAAACACTTTGAACTGGCTGTAAACACTTTGAGCTGGCTGAATGGCTTAGTTGCCGAAAGCCATTAAAAAAAAGTGGAAGCGTAAACAGTTTTAAAATGGCCAAAGCGCGAACGTTTTTGTCTATAATGTCGTCCTAATGTTTTAGAAGTAGAAAATCGCTTTCAAATGATGAAAAGAAGGTATTAAATATAAAAATTGTATGTGAGAATTATCCGGAAGAAAACCCGAGAAGAATTTTTATAATATAAATTGGAGATATCAATGAATTGAACGATATAATATGTAATTAACACTTTTGTCTGAAGGGTAAATTAAAATTTACCGAACACAAAAATTGTTTTCACTCACTTAAGTATTTTAATAATGATTTTTCTTTACATTATTATTTTATGGTAATATGGTACTAGTTAAAAAAGTTTTAAACTCGTCAGAATGAGCACCACAGCTGTCAGTATGCGAAGCTAGAACTTGACGAGGGACGTGTAGTTTAAAATTCGTGCATGCATACTCGTACATAGAGTGTGTAATATATGTTCCATAAGGCAAGAAATAAAATAATTTAACTTTAAAAACATTTGCCTGACTTTTACTAATATGTTTTTCTTATACGTTCATTAAATTTTGTATCAGTTGATGGAAATTAGAATACGTCCATAAATATTCCAATACTTGCACCTATGTAACATTAACATTTTTGCACTACAGTGTCTGGTGTCCTACTAAATGCACACAGGTGACATAAGCGAACAAGAGTCTGTGTTCCCCTGCCACCTGGAAGGAGGTGTCGCCAGAAAAAACGCACCTTCAAGCCCAGGCGATGGGTAAAGCTAGGTGCGTTCTTAGGATAAACTGTCGGGCAATTTCTAATTAGTCACACAAATGGAACGCTCTGTTTACGGTTAGAATCAGCCTATATCCAACCAGAAATATCAGCAAACAAAAATTTGTAAACTGACCCGTTTTTCAAACGATGCAACTGTCGCAAATAATAATAATTGCATTAATAGGAATTAATCTCCACTCATTTACGTATAATGCTGAAAAATCACGACTGACAATGAACATACTGTATTGTTAGAAATATGTGTACACAGAAAACTTATTTGATAGGCTGAAAAAATGCTAAGCTTTCACATACTGTAAATCTGCAGAACCTTTTTTAACTTTACTATTTTTAGTTTCTTGCATTATAAAACACTGACCCATCAGTATTAGGCCCGGTGCACACGGGCGTCATTTCACGTCGCGTGCACGCCGAGATGCCGCGCTAGCGGCTAGGAGTACACAGGAACAGATACGGCAGTGCACACGCACAAGCGGTAACGCCGCGGCGACCCAGCGGTCGTTTTTCCCTATTCTCGCCCACCACGCCGCAGGGTCGCCGCGCACGCTAGTGAGGTCTCCTAGTACATTGTGTCCAATGGAGCGGTGCACACGGGCGGCAGAACACGCTAGCGCGGCAGGCATGGCAGACGAGTTATTAGTTTTAGAAAATATTGACATCGAACATTTTATTGGTGTAATTAAGACTTATCCAGAAATTTGAGACAGCCGTCAAAAAATTATCATGATCGAATCAAGAGGAGAGCTTGGACAAGCTTGCAAAAACAAAAGTTCTTAAATAAAATTCCTTTACCGGGGTAAGGTGGCAACATCAGAAACAAAATATGCTGCTATCATGTTCCTTACTTGGATATACTGCTATGTAGTTCCTCTTGTTGGAACTGAGGCGTCCTTTCCGATATCGACAAAACCTTCTATACTCATTTCATCTTGAATGTTGTACCCATCTCTCGTTCTTAAAACTTTGTAAAGTGAACAACACGTCTTTATCAATAGGAAAATAAATCCAAATTTACATTGTTTTATGAAAAATTTTCCATTTATTGTACAGAATGCCAAATGTACTTTCTACTTTTCTCCTGGCGCGTCACAATCTGTAGCTGAAAATCCTTGTTTTATTTTTCTGATAAAACTTTACCACTGTAAAGCCTCATATATTTGGTGAAAGGGAAAATGCTTCATCACAAATAAAATAGAACGGCATTTTGGCAGTGCCGGCAGAGGTTGTTCTCTCGGAATGTTTATTTAATTGTTTTCAAGCTTCTTATAAAAATAAGTTCTTTGGAATAGTCCTATACTACCAGTAACGTCTATCCTGTGTCCTTAATAAATGATTATTAAAGATACGCAAAAATTACCCGCTTTTTATTATACACGTCCATCGTTGTCAGTGGGACACCTACTGCCGCCTGCTACGTGTGCATCGGATGTCGCGTGCACATTGCGTGCACGCGACGTTAAATGACGCTCGTGTGCACCGGGCCTTACTGTACGATAGCCTTCAGAAGGCAGTAACTAGGTAGCTGAAAAAGTCACCCCTTTACAGTGGATGAAACGATTACCCAAGCAATCTACGAATGAAAGATTCTTACTCAAGAGATTAGAAAAAATAAAATAAAAAAATAATGACTTTCAAGAAGCATGTAGCGTCCCATAAGGAAACGCCCAGATCTCATTCTGGGGAAATCTTTATAAGCACAGAAACTATTTAAGTCCAAAAACGTGCTCTAAGAGATATCAGCGGAAAATATCCCACGGACGGTGTACTGACAATCCCAGCGCAATACACATACTCCCTGCTATCTTTTGTAGTAGTAGGTCCCTCTTTAGTCTCAATTCAAACATACATTAAAACTAGGAATAAATATTATAATTCACAAAGTCATTGTCAATTGTGCAAAAAGGGAAACATTCACTGGAGCTACTTATTCTATGTCTTAGAACAGGAAATAAAACGGTATATACGAAAACCTAATAGATTTAGAACCTAATTGAAAGAATTTTCTTCTTAGGATCTCGTAACTAAAGATGGCTGACAAAATATGTTCTTGGAATGTAGAAGACGAAGGTGACAAAGTTATTCATATTCGCTAAAATACTGCATGATTTTCTGTTTGTTAAAACTGTTTGCGAGCACACCTAATACATCGACAACATTTACAATGCCTGTTGCTAATGTTTACAACAAATCTGTGATGTTTGGATGACAAGAAGAAATTTTTTTGCAAATTACTTCACTTTAATATCCAGTAACCAAGTTCCATATCGATTGATTTGTTAATTAAATAAAAATGTGTATCATATCCCACCAAGCATTATCGATTTCGTGTATCAACTGGATTTGAGGAAATACCCCTTTCGCCGAGTCTGGTATCTTGTGAGCAGTATAACATCGAAATAAGTGCAGGTAGTAGAGGGCAGGAGTAGTGTATAAATGGGGAGTTCGCGCCCTATAATTAGATCACGCGCCCCGCCCCCGGCGGCCGCTTGCCCTATAATTAGGTGCTCGGCCGACTGTGCGGCCTGTCATTATCTATCTGGCTCTTTGTAGGTCACGCGCCCCGACGGCGCCGCTTACCGTCATTATCTTTGTAGGTCACGCGCCACGCCCCCTGCAGACACGACGGCGCCTCTTACCGTCATTATCTTTGTAGGTCACGCGCCGCCCCCCTGCAGCCACGCCGGCGCCGCTCTCACCGTAATTATCTTTGTAGGTCACCCGACCCGCCCCTGCAGCCACGATGGCGCTGCTCACAGTCATTGTCTTGAGGTGCAGGCCTCTATAAAAGAAGCGTCGTAACAGAAACTAAGCCAGTTGTATCTGAACTTACACAGAGACAATGTCTTCGCAAAGCATTGAAGATTTGCCTTCTCTCGATGACGTGAATCTGCAAGGTAATTATTTTATCATACATTGCCAGTTTTAACTATTCATATTTTATTTATTTAACAAAATTTATGCAGTCTTTTAACTATGCTATCTTTTTTTTTAGATTTACTGTCTGAAGGAGCCACTAGTGATGGAAGTCTGTTGGTTTTCGGTTCCAACGAATGGAATTGGGAATTAATTGATAAACATCACAGTAAGTTTTTTTTTAATTTCATTTAGTTAACATAGCGTTTTATCCTATGTTACCATTTAAATTTTTTTTTTTTACAGATACGCCATCTGAAGGACTACAGTTCGAGGGTATACCTACACCTAGTACTTACGATTTACCCATACAAATGAATGGTAAGTCCCACTTTGTTATTTATTACTTGAAATTAGATGTCAGCTTCATAATTTTTCATTTAACAAAAATCCATGTACAGTTTTAACTTAATATTGAATACAGTATGCTTTAAAAAAAATTCATTTAACAAATGTCTTTTTTTTCATAGATTTACTGGAGTGTGATGAAATTAACGTGCCCAGTAAACGGAGGAGGATTCATTCCATGCAACCAAATGGTAAGTCACACTTTGCTATTTTTTTTTTTATTACATTCCCTTGCCAGCTTAATTCTCATCGGTTTCAGGTACTTCTGAAGGCATGGACAATACTGATCCACCCAGGGTTTTGCAATATGCAGAGCCAGCGAGTCATGAGACTTTATCTGGTGCAGGCTTGGAACAGGAATTAGCTGATTGTGGGTACATTATACTTTATATTTTTGTAATTACCTTTTTTCCTTTACATCATGTTTTTTAACCAATGTTTATTTTTTTTATAGATATGGCACAGTATGATGGTTTACCTACCACAAATGTTTATGACTGGGAACAAGACTTAATTAATAGTGAGTACAATACACATAAAAATTAATTTAACAAAAATGTGTTTAACGTTTTGACCTAAATTAGCTTTCTTTTTATAGATTTTCCACGGTATGAGGAACCTAGGAGGACTCATTCCATACAACCGAATGGTACATTTCACTTCGTTATTTATTCATAGATTCCATGTAATTAGATGTCAGCTTTATTCTATTGGTTTCTATCGTTGCAGAGCCACCCGCAGGCATGAATGCCGCCGTCGTGTCCGGACCTGCTCCGCCTATGTGGAGACCGTGGAAAATGCAGGTCTCAACCGATAGGCGAAACCCAACACCCGGACCTAGCAGGCAGGCCGCAGGAGTGGCAGGCCCTAGCAGCCGGGGCTCAGGAGTGGCAGGCCCTAGCAGGCAGGCCGCAGGAGTGGCAGGCCCTAGCAGCCGGGGCTCAGGAGTGGCAGGCCCTACCAGGCAGGCCGCAGGAGTGGCAGGCCCTAGCAGCCGGGGCTCAGGAGTAGCAGGCCCTAGCAGGCAGCAGCAGCCAAATATATCATGTGCAGCAACGAGGGGTGAGTGTCCAGACGCAACGCGCTTAATCCTTGAAGATGGGCAGAGTGCTTTTAAAAATAGAATCTATACCGGGACCATTCAAAATTCTGAAAATTTTATTGGACCAATTAACTTCATTGATGCATGTTATGATCTTTTGGCAAATAAAGTCCGCGAAATTGTTAGTTGCCGGTCCACCCCGGCTGTAAAGGTTCAGGTTGGGCTGGCAACATCTTTTGCAGTTCAGAAGGAGTTAAATATCGTTTCCGCAAATTTGTATTTTCTTACCAAAATGTGTGAAGTCACAACCAGCACTCACCTGCCTGGTATAAGATCTGTGTGAAATCGGAGATCACGAATAATTGGAAGAGTTTCAGGAGAGAGATTCTGGAAAATCCCTCGAGAGATTAATTTCCCTCGACATAAAAATTGCTCATTTTCAACCGTTCTATCGAGGGTCTTCCCATGTTGCTCTGCCAGTTGATATCCAAAAAAATTGGCTATAGTCATCGTGAAAAACGATAACGAGTTATGTTTTCTTTGGACTCTCCTTGCAGCTCAAGTACAGGCGCCGCATAAAGATGCATACAAAGTTAGATATTACAGAGAGGCATTCGCAAGCCATAAATTCGATTTCTCAGGTATTGAGTTTCCGGTAAAACTCGCAGATATTTCCAAATTCGAGAGGCATAATCCAGGCATTTTAATAAATGTTTTCGTTCTGGATCTTATTAAAGGTAGGAATGAAGTTGTCGGGCCCTTACACTTAACTGCAGACAAACGCGATAACCACATTAACATGTTGCTGCATACTGATAGCAGTGGAAATTCCCTTTACTGTTGGATTCGCAACTTGACGCGGCTAGTTAGATCTTCATTAACTAATCATAAAGGTGCCATACACATATGCGACAGATGTCTGCAGCATTTCACACGCGAAGATCTTCTGTACCGTCACGAGATCGATTGCGCAAGGGCAAATCCAGTAAGAGTAGATTTGCCCGGCGATGACGATAAAACCTTAAAGCATAAGGATTTTGCACACAAGCAGCGTGTGCCAGTTGTCGTTTACGCGGATTTTGAAAGTTTATTAGAACCTTATGATTCATGCAGTCCCCCACCCAACGCCTCTCACTCAACCAATGTCCAGAAACTCACCCCATTCGCTGCGGCATACCAGGTCGTTTGTGCCGGCGTACCTAGTCTGTCACGATTCAACTCCTTCTCGGGTCCAACCACCGAGAAATGGCTTGTGGAACAACTTGTCGAGCTTGCCGAGGAAGTTGATGAAATTTACAAGGAGTGTATTCCCCTTGTAATGACAGATGTGCAAGAAGCAAAGTTTGCTGTTGCTACTGTATGTCACATCTGTGAGAAAGACATTGAACCGGGGACTGTTAAAGTTCGCGATCATTTTCATATCACAGGTAAATTTAGGAGGGCTGAACACAATGACTGCAATTTGCAGTTTAAGGCTAAAAAGTTCCTACCCATTTTCTTTCATAATTTGTCTGGGTATGACGCACATTTTATAGTTATGGCATTATCCGACCTCGACGACGATGGGATGGATGTACTTCCCATAAACACTGAACGCTACATTTCTTTTTCAAAAAAGGTTGAACGTCCTTCAATTACATTAAGGTTTCTGGACTCTTACCGTTTAATGCTGGCCCCATTATACCAACTGGTTGATACCCTTGAGGACGGCGACATGGGCTATACTAGTGCTCATTTTACCATCTGTAGCATCGTAGACAGAGTTGATTGTGGAGCTTTGGTTCAGAGCCGTATTGAGGGGCTGAACCAGAGATTGCGACATTTCTGTGATGACATTGGCTGCAGATTTCTCGATCTTCGCCATAGGGTCGAGTCTTGTAGGGTTCCCCTTAATAGGTCAGGTGTGCACTACACACGTGAATCGGCTACACGGGTGGCAGGGGCCGTGTGGAATGCACTGGGTGGTTTTTTAGGCTGAGGGAGGAAGACCCGAAACACGAAATTCAGTTACGGGCAACCCAATCAGATACAACACCGGAATGTAGGAGCAACGTAAAAGAATCTCGTCAGTTAAAAGTTCTCGTAATTAACTGTAGAAGCGTTTGTAACAAACAACAATGTGTTAGCTTAGGTAAACGCGCGAGCGCGTTATCCTAAGCTAAAATGTAGCATACTGGCCCATCTAACCTAAAATATCTAAAGTAACCTCAATTACTGTAAGGGTTTCATGGTTTTTAGCCCAAAACTGGGTTTAATCTCAATAACCTCAATTAGTGCAAGGGTGTCAGGGTTTCTTAACCCAAAAATGTGGTTAACCTCTAGTGCATCGCACCCTCGTTACCGCTATTTCCCATCACACGCGCTCTCAATTTATGCAAAAATAAGGGTTAACCTAAGCATGCACTAACTTATCCCACCTCCTTCCTTCATAAGGCAGGCCCAGCATGTCCTGTCTTAGCTTACGTGTTAACCTCTAGTGCATCCCACCCTCATTATATATAAAGTTATCGCTTCTCATGCACTCCGAATTTTATCAAAAATAAGAATTAACCTGAACTTACGCTAACTTATTCCACCTTCATGATAGTGGTTTTATTATGACTTGTGTGTGCGTTAATGTGTCTGATACGTTATGTCAGCACCTTTGATCGAATACATTCAGTTCTGTGATGCATACATATTTTGCTTTCATCCTTTGCTCACCCTATCATGATTGGAAGATTGTATGCGTTGTGAATACTCATCACATAGTTTTCCTAACCTTTGCCCCTTTGATCGATAACATCTGTAGTTTTCATCCTTTGCACTCCCTGACGGTAATGTGAAGTGTGTGTTGGAGGGGGCCGTGAAGGTTTGTCTGGGAACTGTCGCTACAGCAGAAACATACATTTTTTGTACATATATGACACATTTCTGTAGCCAGGTGTAGTAATGAAAACACATCATATAGTTGAACACTGCGCTCTGTGGTGCACGCAGGTGTAATTGTCATGCCAACCAACGACATCTTGTTTTGGAAGGAATTACGTAATTGTGGCAATATTTTACATATTTTAATCTTTTTTTTACCGATTTTCATGAAATTTAAGGGAATTTATAGGATTTTCATGCTTCTTACAGAAACTGTATATTTTTCACGAAATTATGCTTCTCTCTTGCTCCCTGTAATGTTCGATACTTTGTTCTATTTCTCTGACTCGTCGGTTTTCATTATTTTTTATCTGTTTTGCACATTTTCACACTGTTTAATAAAATTCGTGGAAAGTGGCACATACTTAGTACTTATATCCCGAAAAATTTATGTCTTATTGAGTGATGGTGTCTATTACGATTGGGGTCTTAAGACTAGTAAGTGATGAAGGACTCATGAAAAATAACTTGATAAAGGATTTTTTTTTAATGGATGGTGGGTAAAAATAAAACAAAGTGAATCATGTACAATGTGTTTTTATTTATTTATTTATACTTTTCACATGCGTAAAAAATAATGTACAATATTTCTTTTAATAAACATATATATCTACAAATGTTGTTTTTTATTTATATAAATCGTAATGATGCTCCTAGAACACAGCAGCAACCAATTTATTTCTCTATATTTAGCAAACTTTATGATTTTTTTACAATTTACTGATCATATCTGCAATATATGATTTTTTTTCACAATATTAGACAAATTTACAGAGCATTTCGCACAACAAAACTTATAGTTTAACAGTGTTTTCGGGCTATGCACAGCTTATTGATTTTCTGTACACATATACAAATGACTCGATATAAACCAATAGTGCACTGCATGTAAATTTCTCTCTCTATACAACACATGAAGTTTTTTTTTCCTATATACCAAAATTATTTACACCAGCGTCTAAGCACAAACAATGTGCACCGCATTTATATTTATATATATGTATAACACATCTGTTTACAATTTTTGCAGCAGCTATACAGTGCACCCATGTATATACACCGATAAACGGTATATTTTATCTTCACTCAAACACTATTTACAAACAATCACTCATTATTTACAGAATCAGGAACAGACTTGTGCCCCCACGGTAGGGTCTCTATGCCGTCGGGGAAAATATACCGCTTATTATCCGTCCTAGACAAACCCAGTTTGGATATTTGTTGTGTATTCACAATATGGAGGGAGGAGCCTATTCTTCGCTGCAGATGGAATTTTTGCGTGGCTCCATGAAGGCAATTTACATAGTCTTCCATCTGCAGCTTGCGTGTGACGGAGTTAGCCAAACCCTTAGCCCGTCTAGAGGTTTGGCCCGACTCTAGCCGGAATATGTACATCTTCGATTGTAACCCAGCAAACTCCACAATAGGGATGCCGTTCGCCTCGTCCTTCATAACACCGACCACCTTTTCGTTATGGGACTCTATCCCGAAAGGGTTGTCGGTGCTATACCCAGACGTGTCAAACTCATCCTTGTTGTGGAGCATTACTTCATATGGATCACAGATCATCATATAAATGAAGCTGTCCGTGTCCATATAAAGCAGCTTGGGGCTTCCAAAGCGAGGAATAGCGAATTCATAATGAAATCGATACATCGTCACTTTGGAAAGGTCAAGAATACACATTCCGACATGCACAGGTTTAATATAGAGGATCCGCACTTTCGCCATTTCCAGAGCTACAAAGTCTTCACGAAAAACGGTCATGTGTTTCAATCTGGGTGATGCTACGTATTTGCGGGCACCGCGGCGACCCCTGCCATCCTGTACACAATTTCACGTCGCGATGTCTACGAATATCCTCCATTGTTTTGCCGAAAATGGAATTGTTCATCAGTTTATAAAAATCTCTCTCGAAATCTGTGTTAGCTTGTCGAAGAGAATCCGTGTTGAGAGAGATGTAGTCTTTCAACCACGGTGACTGGTTGAAAGAAATCGCGCGATGTATTTCACTCACTTGCAACCCCAAATCTACACATTGCTGGAGGACTCGGTAATGAAGGACATACCGTACCTTGTTCTCCAGTGTGGTCATCAACTTGGGGAGCGTGGAACCAACTGGGGCTTTGTGCTCTGGACATGGCGGTAGGTCTGCTAGAACGTCGTGTTTGTCCTGAGGAATCGTAAGGTCTACCTCCAACACGAATCCCCTGGGTGAATCAGACGCAACGCTTATAAAATCTATGCTCGCAATCTGCTCGGCCGACAACCACTGAAAACCCACCAGAGGGTAGATACTCGGACATGGCCCAGCCGTACAAATTGTTAACATCGAAGTACATGATAAAATTGTCTGGCGCCTCGCGGTTGTTCTCCAACATGTACTTGTTATTTGCCTTGGCGTACCTATGGACGCATTGACAAATACCACCGCGTATTCCACGTTCGAAAAGGAGCAGCATGTCGATATCGGTCAGAAGGTCCAATTCAACACGTGTGCTCTTTAACATGGCCCGCCACGAAAGGCCTGGGGATGTAAAGTAGTGGGCGGGGTCCAGGGTGTATTTCCCCAAACATACACTCCTAAATTTCTCAAACAGATCTGCAAGTAACCGCACATCTGTTTCCATGTACAGACTTGCATATTCACGTAAAGTATTGATCTGGAAAGTCTGCCACACTTGTGTCGCGTGCTCGTAATCGGCATCTGAAATTTCAGACTCCGACAGCGAACTATAAAATTTTTGATTTTGGAGGAAGCGTGGAATCGTCGAGCTTCTCCCACGAATCCATATATTCGTAAGGGATGACTCCTTTCCGCTTAACTAATTGAAACTTCTCGGGGTCGGCAAAATGAGCACTAGTAATGCCCATGTCGCCCGTCCTCAAGGGTATCAACCAGTTTGTCTAATGGGGCCTGCATAAAACGGTAAGAGTCCAGAAACCTTAACGTAATTGAAGTACGTTCAACCTTTTTTTGAAAAATAAATGTAGCGTTCAGTGTTTATGGGAAGTACATCCATCCCATCGCCGTCGAGGTCGGATAATGCCCATAACTATAAAATTTGCGTCATACCCAGACAAATTATAAAAGAAAATGGGTAGGAAACTATTTAGCCTTAAACTGCAAATTGCAGTCATTGTGTTCAGCCCCCGGTTCAATGTCTTTCTCACAGATGTGACATACAGTAGCAGCAGCAAACTTTGCTTCTTGCTCATCTGTCATTACAAGGGGAATACACTCCTTGTAAATTTCATCAACTTCCTCGGCGAGCTCGACAAGTTGTTCCGCAAGCCATTTCTCGGGGGTTGGACCCGAGAAGGAGTTGAATCGTGACAGACTAGGTACGCCGGCACAAACGACCCGGTATGCCGCAGCGAATGGGGTGTGTTTCTGGACATTGGTTGAGTGAGAGGCGTTGGGTGGGGGACTGCATGAATCATAAGGTTCTAATAAACTTTCAAAATCCGCGTAAACGACAACTGGCACACGCTTCTTATGTGCAAAATCTTTAAACTTTGAGATTTTATCGTCATCGCCGGTCAAATCTACTCTTACTGGATTTGCCCTTGCGCAATCGATCTCGTGACGGTACAGAAGATCTTCGCGTGTGAAATGCTGCAGACATCTGTCGCATATGTGTATGGCACCTTTATGATTAGTTAATGAAGATCTAACTAGCCGCGTCAAGTTGCGAATCCAACAGTAATGGGAATTTCCACTGCTATCAGTATGCAGCAACATGTTAATGTGGTTATCGCGTTTGTCTGCAGTTAAGTGTAAGGGCCCCGACAACTTCATTCCTACCTTTAATAAGATCCAGAACGAAAACATTTATTAAAATGCCTGGATTATGCCTCTCGAATTTGGAAAATATCTGCGAGTTTTACCGGAAACTCAATACCTGAGAAATCGAATTTATGGCTTGCGAATGCCTCTCTGTAATATCTAACTTTGTATGCATCTTTATGCGGCGCCTGTACTTGAGCTGCAAGGAGAGTCCAAAGAAAACATAACTCGTCATCGTTTTTCACGTTGACTATAGCCAATTTTTATTTGGATATCAACTGGCAGAGCAACATGGGAAGACCCTCGATAGAACGGTTGAAAATGAGCAATTTTTATGTCGAGGGAAATTAATCTCTCAAGGGTTTTTCCAGATTCTCTCTCCTGAAACTCTTCCAATTTAGTCGTGATCTCCGATTTCACACAGATCTTATACCAATCAGGCAGGTGAGTGCTGGTTGTGACTTCACACATTTTGGTAAGAAAATACAAATTTGCGGAAACGATATTTTACTCCTTCTGAACTGCAAAAGATGTTGCCAGCCCATCCTGAACTTTTACAGCCGGGGTGGACCGGCAACTAACAATTTCGCGGACTTTATTTGCCAAAAGATCATAACATGCAACAATGAAGTTAATTGGTCCAATAAAATTTTCAGAATTTTGAATGGTCCCGGTATAGATTCTATTTTTAAAAGCACTCTGCCCATCTTCAAGGATTAAGCGCGTTGCGTCTGGACACTCACCCCTCGTTGCTGCACATGAGATATTTGGCTGCTGCTGCCTGCTAGGGCCTGCTACTCCTGAGCCCCGGCTGCTAGGGCCTGCCACTCCTGCGGCCTGCCTGGTAGGGCCTGCCACTCCTGAGCCCCGGCTGCTAGGGCCTGCCACTCCTGCGGCCTGCCCTGCTAGGGCCTGCCACTCCTGAGCCCCGGCTGCTAGGGCCTGCCACTCCTGCGGCCTGCCTGCTAGGTCCGGGTGTTGGGGTTTCGCCTATCGGTTGAGACCTGCATTTTCCACGGTCTCCACATAGGCGGAGCAGGTCCGGACACGACGGCGGCATTCATGCCTGCGGGCGGCTCTGCCAACGATAGAAACCAATGAGAATAAAGCTGACATCTAATTACATGGAATCTATGAATAAATAACGAAGTGAAATGTACTATTCGGTTGTATGGAATGAGTCCTCCTAGGATCCTCATACCGTGGAAAATCTATTAAAAAAGAAAGATAATTTTAGGTCAAAAACGTTAAACATATTTTTGTTAAATTAATTTTTATGTGTATTGTACTCACTATTAATTAAGTCTTGTTCCCAGTCATAAACATTTGTGGTAGGTAAACCATCATACTGTGCCATATCTATAAAAAATAAGCATTGGTTAAAAAACATGATGTAAAGAAAAAGGTAATTACAAAAATATAAAGTATAATTGTACTCACAATCAGCTAATTCCTGTTCCAAGCCTGCACCAGATAAAGTCTCATGATTCACTGGCTCTGCAAATTGCAAAACCCTGGGTGGATCAGTATTGTCCATGCCTTCAGAAGTACCTGAAACCGATGAGAATTAAGCTGGCATCGTAGCTACATGGAATGTAATAAAAAAATAGTAAAGTGAGACTACCATTTGGTTGCATGGAATGAATCCTCCTCCGTTTACTGGGCACGTTAATTTCATCACACTCCAGTAAATCTATGGAAAAAAAAGACATTTGGTAAATGACATTTTTTTAAAGCATACTGTATTCAATATTAAGTTAAAACAGTACATGGATTTATGTTAAATGAAAATTATACTCATGAAACGATAGAAAGCTATCAGAATAAAGCTGACCTCTAATTACAAGGAATATATGAAATAAATACTTACCATTCATTTGCATGGGTACATCGTAAGTACTAGTGGTATGTATACCCTCGAACTCTAGTTCTTCAGATGGAATATCTGCAATAACAAAAAGTTAGGATAAAACGCAATATTAATTAAATGAAACTTTTATCAACAATATCAAATATTTCTCAAGTTAAAATAGTACATGGAATTATGTTAAATGAAAAAATATAAAGCTGATATCTAATTACAAGTAATAAATAACAAAGTGGGACTTACCATTCATTTGTATGGGTAAATCATAAGTACTAGTGGTAGGTATACCCTCGAACTCTAGTCCTTCAGATGGCGTATCTGTAAAAAAAAAAAGTTTAAAGGTAACATAGGATAAAACGCTACCTATGTTAACTAAATGAAATAAAAAAAACTTACTGTGATATTTATCAAATAATTCCCAATTCCATTCGTTGGAACCGAAAACCAACTGACTTCCATCACTAGTGGCTCCTTCAGACAGTAAATCTAAAAAAAAAAAGATAGCATAGTTTAAAAGACTGCATAAATTTTGTTAAATAAATAAAATATGAATAATTAAAACTGGCAATGTATGATAAACACATAATTACCTTGCAGATTCACGTCATCGTGAGAAGGCAAATGTTTCAATGCTTTGCGAAGACATTGTCCTCTGTGTAAGTTCAGATACAACTGGCTTAGTTTCCTGTTAATGCTTCTTGTTATACTGATGCACCCCAAGATAATGACTGTGAGCAACGCCATCGTGGCTGCAGGGGCGGGGCGGGTGACCTACAAAGATAATTACGGTGAGAGCGGCGCCGGCGTGGCTGCAGGGGGCGCGGCGCGTGACCTACAAAGATAATGACGGTAAGAGGCGCCGTCGTGTCTGCAGGGGGGCGTGGCGCGTGACCTACAAAGATAATGACGGTAAGCGGCGCCGTCGCGTGACCTACAAAGTGCCCTGGCAGCCAGGTAGATAATGACAGGCCACACAGTCGGCCGGGCGCCTAATTATAGGGAAGCGGCCGCAGGGGGCGGGGCGCCGTGACCTAATTATAGGGTGCGAACGCCCCATTTATATACTACTGGCAGGTATACAGTAAAACCCCTCACCCACCCCGTGTGGGTTTGTCACTTTGGTATGTCACTGGCCGCTTTGTCATACAACCACAGTGTATTAGTATTTTTGTGCTAATTTAATCACTGGTTAAGTACCAATATGTTTTAAGGAAAAAAAAAAAAAACAATCCCGCAGATTAGGTATGGGCCTCCAGCGCTCTTGCCTTTTGTTCAGAATGATAGGTGCAGATTGTAGAATTTGCGTTTTGATTTTTATTTACTTAGGCATACTGGCCGGAAGGCCCCCATGGGACGCACGGGCCCGGGTACTTTTGCCCCGCTAACCCCCCCCCCCCCCCTAACGCCGGCCCTGTGTTCCAGAACAGCTTCAATGGTGCTGATATGCAAACTGTTCTACTACATCTTGCATTCGACTTCGAAGCGAAAGTAATTTATTATTAGGGGTTTACGCATGTGTAGTACAATAGACTTCTGAAAAAACTGCAAATGTTCATCATCGCTGTTTTCTTTTGGTTCTCTTCGAAGCGACTTTTCTTTTAAATATTGCAACTTTTGTTACTCAATTTGTAACTTAGCCCATTGAAAATACTTAGAACCCCTCTTTCTTTTTGTAATTGGTGTCGAGAGAAACTCTCATGGAGCCGGTAATCCCTCACCACCCTCATTATTAGTATTCTGTTCTTGTTTTGATGGTTGGGGTGGCAAAATCGTAGCTTGTGAATCATTGGGGGAATGAACACCTGTAGATATTTCTTCGGGTGTTGAAACAGAGCTAAGATTTCCAGTTGAGCGCCTCGGCATTACAACAGCAAAAAATAAAATAAAATAAAAAAGCAATGAATTAAAATAAAGCCATTTTCGAACAGTTTGCATATGCAGTATCTCATGAGTGAGGAGTAGGCATTTTAGCCAGTTCCACCGCTAACTGGTCTCGTAGATACTTCTTTCTCAGCGTCTTTTCGTAAATAATAATTGGGAAATTAGTTTTTCATAAGATTTTTTAAATGGGCTTTTTTAATTTTTTTTTCCTACAGTGGGAGAAGTTTGTTGCGGAGACAGTTACTTTACTCTGGGAAGAGGCTATATCAACAGTACATGCCCGTACCGACAAAGGAAACATTTAATTCTATAGCCTGTGATTTCCTTAAATACTGGAACTTCCTCACGTTATTAGTGCGATCGACAGCAAACATGTTCGTGTTAAATTTCCAACAGTGGATCCATGTTTTATAGTTTATAGTTTTATTCAGTTGTGCTGCAAGGTGTTGTAGATGCTAATTATAAATTTATATCAGTTGGACATTGGAGGTTATGGCAAAGAGTACTTTCAAAGCTTCAGATTTTTACTATTGTCTGTATAATGAAACAACTCGATATTCAGAACCTGATGTTTTACCTGGATCTCATGTGAAAGCTCCATTTGTACTTATAGCAGATGAAGCATATCCCCTTGTCACTAATTTGTTTAAAACCTTTTGGCGCAGATAACTTAACGCTCGAACAAGTTTGCTTTAATAAACGTTTATCTCGAGTGATGAAGACAGTGGAGTGTGCTTTTGGAATTTTGTTTTCAAAGTGGCGTTTGCTTTCCAAAAGCATCGAAACAGATGTAAATTTGGTTGATAAGATTGTAAAATATATATGTATTTTACATAATACAATTATCGAGAGAAAAGGTTTTGAGCGTCATTCAACCCACAAAATGCAACAGCAAGCTGTAGGACGACCTTGTAATGCAGCAAAAAGTCGTGAGAGATATTTATGTATCATACTTTTCATATAATCCTTTACAGTACATTAAATGAATTCAGCGATAGATAATATGAAACGTAAAAAAAATAAATAAATAAAAATTATTTCACGTACCATGTTCTTTCATTCAGCACTTATTTCCCTCCAGCATCTGTGGACGACTTATCTGTTGCCGTGAAGCTTATTCTTCTTATGCCATACCGGGGACTTATCAAATACTGCAGAAATTAACACTTCAACATCCATGTTTGCGTGCAACCAGCGCCAGCCAGCTTGCCCACCGGAATGGTCTGTTCATTCCGGTGGGCAGGCTGGCACGGATTACAAGCACCTGCAAGCAGGCACCTGCCGCTACTGTGAACGCGCCTATTTGACAACAAGGAAACATTCTTTCTGCCGACCGGCAACCAGCACGCAGACTACCTGCGTCCTTTGTGTTCGTACCCATAGGGTGGGCTGCCCAGGAGATTTCGTACTAACACGCGCACAATCCGCGTACGTCTGAACACTCTCTAACCGTAACCTTACGTATAGTAATTTATTTAACATATATTTTTGAAATTGATCAAAACATTCGCTTTTATTTTTTAACAATTATATTTTCAGATTATTCTGAAGCACATTCTTCATCAGAATTTGTAAGATTACTTCTTGCATTAGTGGTATATGAATTTTAAGTTATGTTCTGATTCTGATCTGCTCACTTCAAGTAGTTTAAGACACTTATTTAGTAAGAATTAATTATAGTTCGAGTACCCGGTCGCCAGACAGTGAAACCAAATCCGTCCCCAGAAGTAATTAGGAGAATAATTAATAAAGTTCATTAAGCAAATCAAGAGCAATTACGTTCATAGCAAGTTTATTACGAAAAACACGTCAAATACATGCGAACGGTTTGCCACCATCAAATTTCAAAGTATAGCTACCGAAACTTCTTATCCGAAAGATTGCAGAATTCTTATGGTAAAAGGAAAATTGCAGTTCGTATCTTCTTCCCGCTAAATCATACACCAACACAACTTGGCTTTCACTGTTCATTTATATACTGTCCAAACACTCAACTTTATAACCACAGTTCTTACTTAAGACATAAACGTCTTCTTACACACAGTTCAATATAGGAAAACACATTATACCGAACCTATATCGGCTAATGCCTACAATGCGTGAGCCGCGGTACGCAATCAGCTGTCTGCGACAATCCGCGAACGACCATTACTAGCGGGCGACTGACTTTAGAAAATAATGTAGCTCTCCGCTCCAGAGATACTACTTTGAAGGCGGAAGGTAACTGTAATGTCACAACATTCCATCTGGAAATAGTAAGAAACCCAAATCGACGATTCTGAGATATCTGAAGATTGTAATATAGTTTCATCAGATAGAGGAAATTTTGGTAACAATCTAACTGAATGCGAACGAAAAATAATTTTTAAATTGGGTCCGCGGGCCGCATGCGGCCCGTGACCTTTCTATTTGCGGCCCGTGTCCGTCTTATAAAAAATAATCATATCAGAAAGCCCATATTATAAAATAATAAAATATAAATGCATAAAAGAGTGAACGTGATCTAAAAGCGCAGTGAATGAACTACGCGAACAGAGCAGGACAAGTGCGAGCGGGAACGATTCCCCACTCTCTCCTATGATTGAAACAATAGGTCAGCGTTGACAATAATCTTCTCTCGCTCGCCTGCCGTCCGTCCACGCTGGCTGTGTCATTGAGTGAAACAAGTTATTTCGCCGCGGCCCTGTACCTACGATTTAGTTATTGTTCTGTGACCTACGAGTACCTACTATTTTGTTTACAGTTCGGTGAGATATTAATAGTTCATACAATTACATAGCGAAATTAGGTGACATGTTTTCAACACGGCTTTTATTCTTAGAGCGTGTATTTTGCATTGTTGGTTATAAGTATTTACTGATGGCTACAAAAAAGATGAAGTTAATTGAAGAAAATAGAATGTTTAGGGATGCATGGACAGATTTATACTTTTTTATTCATTGCAACGGACAAGCCGCTATGTTTAATATGCCAAAAAAACCCTTGTTATACCAACAGAATATAACGTCAAACGTCACTATGATACCGAGCATAAAGCAAAATTTTATTTTTCAGAAGTAAGATGGTTAAGTAGAGGTGCAGTAGCCTACTGAAAAGATTTTTCTATCTCAGAAAAGAAATCAACACTTTTTATGAATCAGAAAGGTAAATCTGTTCCAGAGCTAGCAGACCCTCAATGGATAAAAGATCTTGGATTTTTTGACATATTTAACTCATGAATTAAATACGCTGAATGTCAAGCTTCAAGGGAAAAACAAACTATTATCTGATATGCATACAGACGTAAAGGCGTTCCAAACTAAAAACCGGCTTCTTCAGAAAACATATTGATGACAAAAAATTATATCACTTCCGAATTGTATAAAGGCTGTCGAGGAAGCTGGCGTTGACTTTAATTGGGATGATGAGTAATGAAAGACATTTTTAATGGAGTTACAAGGTCGATTCAGTGACAGATTTGGTGATTTCGAGAAGGTTTCGAACAAACTGAAGATTTTTGCTAACCCTTTTTTCATGCGATGTGAGGATGTATCCAGTAATTTACAAATGAATGTGATTGAACTTCAATCCAATGAGAGTCTAAAAAACGCCGTTCACTAGATGAATGATTTAGCCAAATTTTATGGTAGCTTGCCGTCTGATTTTGTCGAATGAAAAAGTTTGCTCAGCAGTTTATTTCAATTTTTGGAAGCACTTATTTATGCGAGTAAACTTTTTCAATCGACAATCATCGAAAAAATAAATACGCTTCTCGTCTCACAGATGAGAATTTGAGAGATATATTACACATTTCAACTTCTAACATGAAAGCTGACATACAAAAAAATAGCCAGTCAAATGTAACAACTTCAAACCTCACACTGAATTTAGTATGTAAGATCAATTTTGTAACTTTTCTTCATTTGTACCCTCATTTGTATTAATAAAATTTTAAAACTGAGTTTTCGCATTTTTACTGTATATGCGAGGCCCCGGCTTTACTGTGTTTTGTCACTTTGTGGCCTTGCCTGCTAAAAGGTTGCCGACCGCTGATTTAAACCACAAGGACCGTTTCCAAAAGATTCAGAAATTAACTGACCATTTTCTGTCTACTATTATTCATATATCAATAAGGCAGCCATAAAAATTCCAAGACCATAGTTATGTTATTCTAATGTTTTAAACAAACTGTATCGTATTGCCACTTCTGTTGGTTATTAGCAGATTCGTCAAAGCATATCACACTCCTCTGCATGGGTTAACGGTGTTTCCATTAGAAGCAATTTTACGCAAACTATGCTTGACCATGAAAAGTCACAGCAGCATATTAATGCATCCCTATCTTATAATAATTGGTTACAAGGAAATACCATCGATACTCTATTGCAAAGTGAAATCAATAGTAAAATTACATTCTGGAGAGATGTATTGCATCGTATAATTAATGTTATAATTACTTTAGCATCTTGTAATCTACCTTGAAGAGGTCATGATTCTGATTCTGGAAATTTTATGGAATTTTAAAAGAACTTCTTCTAAAACCAAAAGGCAAAATAAATTATTTTAAGCCCTACGATTCATAATGAAATTATTAATTTGCTTGGTACCGCAATTAGAACAATATTAACCTCAGAAATTAAAAAAGCTCCATTTCTGACAATAATTCTAGATACAACACAAGACTTGTCAAAAATTGACCAACTTTTGTTTGTAGATACATCTCGATTACAGAAAATGATGATAATGTGCCTAAAGGATTAAAAATCTGTGAGTCCTTTTTGGGGTTTACAGCAGTATCCGA
>JARYHS010002816.1:0-64179 GCA_031002005.1 Vandiemenella viatica
CAATACCACCTTCCAAAATTTAATAGAAGTATTTACCACAGCCATAAGCTTGTAGAATTAAATAAAACTGATCCAAACCTACTTAATACAGAGATTGAAAAACACCTGAGGCAGTCTCAAGACTCCATTAAATATAACAGATATTAGCGGCAGTAGAGACGCAACTTCAAACACAAGGGAGACATAAGTTTATTATAAGTACCATAAGTTTAAGCAGCATTGTAGGAGTATCTATTATTATTGTTCTGATATTGTACTTGTACCGGCGTCATTCCGGCCAAGTAGCAAGGTTTAATGCTGAAGTGGCTATACCAACGGCGGCACAGATTCTTGTTGACGTTTCTGGGTCGTCGCGTAACGCTGACGCTAGTGCAAGCGCAGAGTCACACATGTAGAAGGTTATGCTTAGTCATGTAGCTGTAATTACTATTGTTTATATGTATGTCATGTTGGGAATACACTTTAATAATTGTTTATGTCTTCAGGATTGGACACCTGGATCTAGCAGAACGGATTGGCTTATTATTTTTCTTGTTGTGTATTTCTTTGAGAACTGGGAGGTGCAGTCCACAACGCAGTCCACAAGCTTAATGTAAAAATGAGATATGGAGTGACGCGTTAGCGGAGTAACGCTGTTTTGGTCGGTGGGAGTGTGTCAGGGGTGTAAATGAACAATAAATAAATTATTAATTCAAATGGAATATGGCATAAGGCGTTGGCTGATGCGGGCTTGCATCACGACGCGGCTTGGGAAACCAGGTCGCTAGAATTGCTGAGGAGGATCGCTGACTTAGCGGGGCGACGCACGCAAGCAACGCCTGCAGGACAATGAGGGCAGCGAGGTTTCTTAATAGCTAATCGCCAGTTGCTAGTGACTTGAACTTGTGATTCGAGACCGACACATTCGCCTCGGGCACGGCCACCGACCCCGCGCTACGCCGCTATCCTGCCAATACTTCCGATAGTCAGAAACAGCAGTAGTTCCTGTCGCGGTGTGGACCGTACCTTCCGGGCGTAACTTACTTGTAGCTTCTACGAATAAACTCACAGTACATCACAGTACGTCTTATTCTTGTAGTAGTGCTAGGACCCTCTCTGCCGTCTAGGCGGCTGGTGTCAGACCTGATCATTCGCGCGAGCGGCCTGTGCAAGTAAGTTCCACTCTCACCACTCGCCTTCCTGACCACTACCGGGACCTGCACGTATACTGCAGAAACGTCCCGTACAGATTGGTGTCAGAGTGGCTTCGAACCCGGGACTCTACGAGATTCGTTCCAAGAATTGGGAGAGACGATTCGACGTGCGGATTCGAGACGGGACAACTGCTGGAGCCAACGGAGGGTCGACGTCAAGGCATCACGACTCCACGGCTACACGACTTCGGAAAAGGCGCAGCAGCGGCGGCGGGCATCGAAGCGGCGAGCAGCGGGCGGAGCAACAGCAGCGCACGTAGCGGCCAGCGGGTGACAACGGGTGACAGCGGCGAGGCGGTTGCAGTTCCAGGCTTCACATTCCGCTCCAGGCGGGACAACAAGGCGGGTCTCTACGCGGGCTGCGAGCGAGGTGTCGTGCGGGTAGCAGTCTCCTGGCGCGCGAGCGGCGGCGGCAGTCAGAGCAGTTTGGTGAGTAAATTCCAACTCTATTTATTATGGCAGAGTCTCAGCAAACAGTACAGGATGTTGTCACGGATTTGACCAAGAAAGTAGCTAGTTTAGCGGCAGAAAAAGGTAATAGTAGTAATGCTACGGATGCAAACGCGAACGGAAAAAGCAATGGTTGTAGTGTTAAAGACGGGAACGGGAGTAGTAAATTGCAGTTCCTAGGTTCATTCTTGGGACAGGATGTGGTGTTTGGTGGTAGTCCTGGGGAAGATGTTCAAGAATTTATCCTAAGAATCGAAAATCTCCTAGATTTATTGCAATTGTCACCAGAAGAGAGATTAAGAATTTTGAAGTATCGTTTAAAGGGAGACGCGTTTCGACAATTGTTGCACGATGAAGATTTTAAAAATTCTGAAAGTTTTGAAGGGTTGAAATACGAGCTGTTGAAACGGTACAAAGACAAGTCCAGTGCACGTTCATACCGGGAAAGATTAAGAAATTTGAAGCGGTTACCAGCTGAATCAATAGGGAATTTCGCGGATCGAATAAAAGCTTTGAGTAGCCATACATATGAGTTAACGGGAGAAACTGTACATGATACAGCTGTGAAGTACCAAGTTGATCAGTTAAACTTGGACACCTTGTTAAGCGGTTTGTCAGATGAAATCGCTGAATATGTAACCTTACAACAACCGCGAACTTTTGCTGATGGGATAGAGATAGCGACGTTTTTCGACCAGGTAAAGAGCAGAACTACCTGTGAAGGTAAGTGTAAAATTAAGCATGTTTTTCGTACATCTCATCATCACTCTCTCCAACAAGTGCAGAACTTTGAAACCTTTTCCTACCACCTGTCCAATGTGTCCTGTCCAGTTAAGCTTGTTACCAAATGTAATGCCAAAATATTTACATTTCAAGTTTTCAATAAGCAATTTTTTCCCACTTTATAATCATAATAAACCTTTAGTTTTTTTATCTGTGTATCTTATAAACTGACTCTTCTTTGCATTTATCTTCATCCCATGTTTACCAACCCAACTAGATATCCTGTCCAGATCACCCTTCAACTGCTTACAGCCCTCAACTGTTTTGATCCTTTTATATAGCTTTATGTCATCTGCAAACAATCTAATTTCTGATAGTAAACAATCAACACAATTATTCATTAGAATAATGAATAGCAATGGTCCCAACACGCTACCCTGTGACACTCCCATTTTTACTTCCACTTCTTTTGATACTGCATTTCCTATCCTAACTTTCTGTTTTCTACCTTTTAAAAAAACTCTTCTACCAAACAAATCACTTTCTCACCCACTCCAATAGTTTTTATTTTATGGCTCACTCTGTCAAAAGCCTTTGAAAGATCTAGTGCTACACTATCAATTTGGCGTCTTGTGTAAATTTCATCAGAAATATCTTACGTATATTCTTTCTAACTGTGATTTGCATGAATATACTTGTTACAAAACTTTGGTCAGACCATTGCTCAAATAAGGTAGTGTAGTATGGGACCCACATTTTGAGTATTAAATACAGGAGTTGGAGAGGGTGCAGAAACGGGCTGCTAGATTTGTTTCTGGAAATTATCGCAGAATGCAAACAGTGACGGATATGATAAAGGAGCTTGAATGGGATTCATTGCAAGACAGGAGGAGGATGAGGAGGGTCATGGGAGTGTACAGGGCGTATACTGGCGATGAGGCATGGAAAGATATTGCAATAGGTATGAAAAGTAGTTCATGGAAGGGAAAAGATGACCATGACCACAAGCTGGCACTCAATTTCAGGCACAAGGGTGTGGGAAGATTTTCTTTTTTAGGTAAGGGTTTCAGTGATTGGAATGAGCTACCGAGAGAAATGATGAATAATTTACTGAAAACGTTAAAAGAATTTAAAGATAAAATTTGTAGAGGTCTAGGATAGGGGGAACATGGGGGTGTAGGGAAATTGCCACCAGAGCCTGTGCTCCATTGCAATTAAATTACAGCCATGTTGCCTACAATAAAAACCACTTACGCTCCTCACACATATTTGTGATGTGGTTGCGTATCAATCTCTCCATTAATTTACCAACCACTGACAAACTCAGTGGCCTATAATTTTCATTGGCAGTAGTAAAATTAGAACAAGGTAAGAAGGAATAGTATTATTCGTTTGAAATTTGTCACACACGTCGCTCAAGTCATACGTTTTGTGAAAAAGTGTACAGGAAAGCGAAATGAAACATGCAATAGACGTGGTGCCACACGAAAGTTACGAAACGATGCAACTTAAACTGTAGAGACCGCCATTTCCATTCAAGTTGTTCACGCCAAAGATAGTATCTACACTCTATTGTAATTAATGTAAATCACTGTCACCTTTACTTGATAACAGACCACCTGGAGCAGATTGAAGAAATACGTAAATTGTTACAGCAAAGAATTTAGGGCAAGAGCGCAATCACTGGGACTCATCAAGGAACTGTAGTTTTGGTCTGAAAACTGTTACACACGTTCCTTGGGTGATATTATTTAATATATGTTGCTCTTAGAGCTGTAAAACTTATACATACCTTACAAACTTAACTCAAAAAGTGACGTTACGTTTACGGCGTGTGACTGGGAGATATACTGTAACGACATATAACAATCATGCAGACGTTCTTGGAACGATATTATTTAAGAATATGTTGCTGTCACAGCCATTAAAAATGTATTCATGGAAGAATTTGCACACGCATACAAAAAATTTTCAATCGTAAGCAAACCATAGACGCCATAATTACGTACACATGCCAGAGACAATACTAGCACATGCATTTATGAAAGTAGGTTGTGGTAATATTAACGTAAGTTGTGTTTATGATGAAAGAGTGGCAGTATTCGTGTTGTACTGGAGAACGCGATACCGGTAGAACTACTTTCCGCCGCGCAAAACGATGACGTCACAACATGGCGCCTATGACGTAAACACCATCCAATGCAGCAAGAAATGTAACTAACGGGACAGCACGGGAACTAGGGGGTTATCTGGGCGGGGAACAAAAACAGTCAATATATTAACCCATATAAAGGGTAAAAACCAAAAAATGGTATCGTCATCTCCAATAAACCCCCACCCGCCCAACTGTATAACACGATACCACAATCTTGAAATCAAACATCACTTGAAAACTAAATTAGAACACATGCAATCTAGTAAAATTTTACACCAAAATCATGATATCCTAAGCACTTTCAAACCATCCGTTCCATTGGAAACGCGATTCCGCTACATCAACATTAAATAACATACTTGTAATACTTCTACACACGAATTATCTTCAAAGAATAATTACTTTATAATAAACCCTAAACCATTTTTTCCGACTGAAAAATTACGCACGAATAAAACGTACACCAATACAAAACAGATAAATCTACTTCGTAAATAATTACTAAATAAATCTTCCGTTAGACCATTATAAAATAATGCCAAATCCTAGAACAATTAAGATGTCCAATAATACCAAACTTTCTTCCGCCAGAAAAATTAAAAATTCGCGAAAACGTTGTCGCAAGAAACGAACGAGAAAAAAATTACCAATTCACTAAACAAAAAACGTATTAACTTTTACAAACACATGAACACTTACCGTATCAGTAGCCAACTAACCTTACTAATTAAAAAACAAAAAAGCAACTACAACACATAACCCACAATATTTCATTAACCACCGACACTTATATCAAAACACTCACCAACATAAAATACCCCACAATCCACCACTAAAACTTCCCACAAACACAAGACCGAAAACACACCAATAACTATAAAGAACCAACTACAAACATACACTTTCACTACATTCATCCTAAATACACAAACAATGTCTCTTCAATCACATAACGGAAACCCATTTGCAAAATCTTCAACACCAATACCATCGATTCACAATTCTACCACCCAACACAAGTCACGACACAACACTCCATCATAACATAAACACATCCGCAATCCGACCAAACACTGATCGCCTATAAATACCCACAATATGTATCGACATCCAATATATATCGAAAATCTCAGATGGAAATCCTCCGCGCAGACACAATGTTATTGTACCGGAATCGCGATCTCCAGTACACCCCGTGTTTTAACATAGGGATGAAGGAATTTAATATTTATAAATGTTTTTAATCTGAGGTTGAAATGCAGCCTGTACCTAAAACAAAACTCTGTTGAATTTCTTAAAGATTTAATTTTTCTTTATTTTCAAGCAGCATTAGCGGTGGTTTTGGATATGTTGAAAGACAGGCTGATCCAAAAATTGAAATTTATTTAAAAATTTTGAGCTACCATGATTTTCGAGCAGAGTTATTAGCAGCGCTTGTGGATAGGTTCCATGCAGCCTGGACCATAATGTTCCGCCTGCATCTGATCCACCTTCGGGATATCAGTTTACGTTGATATTGTACAGCTTTAAATTATTGTGACCGAGCGTATGCGAGGTCACAATCTATATGTTTTTACGCGGATGACTGTACGTGAACGCGTCGTCACGATGACGTCACGTTAACAGTCGCGAGGCAGCGGTATCCCCATCTAGAATTAAACCGTTCATAGAAGCTGCCTGTTGTAGCTTAAAGAATTTTATTTTTTTAAAAAAAATTTGAGCTACCGTGATTTTGGGGAGAATTATTAACGCCGCCTGAACAGAGGTGAAGCAGGAACATCGCCGTATGCCTTTTCCCAGTCGCGCGCGGCTTAACGGTACGGCACTTTTCGAGCCAATTTTCTGAGAATTGATATATTTTACAGCTCCAAGAGCAACAAATATTAAATAATATCACCCAACTAACGTGTACAACAGTTTTCAGGACAAAACTAGTATTCCTTGATGAGTCCCAGTGTCTGGGCTATTACCGAATTTAGTTTTCATTAATAAATTAAGTTTGCTGTGTTTTTCTT
The DNA here is from genome assembly GCA_031002005.1 of Vandiemenella viatica. NCBI lineage: Eukaryota > Metazoa > Arthropoda > Insecta > Orthoptera > Morabidae > Vandiemenella > Vandiemenella viatica. The sequence goes on from JARYHS010002816.1 coordinate 6,537, forward strand.
CTTTTTTTCGGTAATATACCGGCATGGTGGTTAGGTTGTAATGCAGCCTGGATCACAGTGAAAAAAAAATAAATAAATAAAAATTAAACACGTACTTTGTTACAACAGTATTAGATGTGAGGAAGTAGTTTTAGATTCGTTGCTGTTGATTGCAGATACTATCTTCGGCAAGAACAATTTTACTGCAAATGGCGATATTTTTTGCTATTGAAATGCATCGTTTCGTAACTTTCGTGAGACGCCACGTCTAAGGTATCTTTCATTTCGCTTTCATGTACACTTTTTTTCAAAAAGTACGACCACAGAAACATGTGCCACAAATGTTAAGCTAATAGCACAAGTCCTTCTTACCTCGTTGTTATTTTATAGTCACCTGTTCAATTACATTTCTCATCCCTGCAGTTATCAGTAATATATGAACTGTAAGGCACTGTCAAAATAGAAAACCTACCTCTTCCTTAACATATACAGCTATTATAGGCTCCGTGTCATCTATACTTGTCATCTTGAGAGTTTAATATATCTTACATTACCTGCAGCTAACACAAATTACAAATAATAAACACAATGTTGAACAAGCAAAGATGATAAAATATTCACCAACCTCAAAGATAATGCATGTCAAAAAATCAACTAATATTTTCAGTTGCTATAATAACTAAATGTAACACTCCATTAATTCGAAAAGGATAATTACCGTTCCCTCATTTTAAACACAATCTAAGAATTTTTATTTTTTAATCTTTCGAGTCGATATGAAAAATGTTGGTAAAATCCGAGATACACATTACTTCTGTATTGTTTACTCTCAAACTTTACTTATAAAATTGATATAAAACATATATATTATTAACAATTTCTTTCTAGCTGTTTATCAATTGCGCGAAATTTTCCGGTGTTTAATGAAAACTGTTTCTTAACTCTCTCCTTGCATTATTCAAGTTCCTTTATAGTTTCTTAACGACAAGTGAAAACTATTTCATTCCCATGTGCGTGCAAACTGAAAACAGTTTATATGGTGACTGCCATTTCAACCCTTCTGTCTGAGTCACATAACGTGACCATTTATATTTTTCGTGAGAGCGGAACGCCTGAGGAATTTTGTAAAAAACCTATTTTACTAGATTTTATTCAAAAACGAAGAAAGTATTACACGTTAATTGAGTTACTTAGCTTTAGTGTCTGACATTTAACGACCAACTAGGAAGTTTTCTTTGTATTTATCGGCAGAACAAATCTAGTTTCCAAGTAAGGATGGCGCTCATTAGGCCTACGTGATTTGTTGATATTAATCTTGGTAATCAAAATGGCTTTCAATACTGCGACACTTAATTGTGTTTTGCCACTTGTCCGTATTTTATTTATTAGAGAAATATTTCGACAGGTGCGCTACTTCCAGGCAGACACATAACTTACTAATAGTACAGTAATACGAAAGTTAGCACAGTTGAGACAGCAGCAATATTCTCAGCATTCCAGCTAGCGATTTTTTGATCTGTGATGTAGTTGGAAATTAGCGAAAACTCGTGGAACATTTCTATATGTTGGCTGCTGCTAATAAATCCTTGCATATTCAGCAATAGTCCATGCGTCAACTCGACCACTGCACGGCAAAAACCGCATCATCTGTTTTAGACCTTAATAGATAGATGTATTAAATTGTGGTTTTGTTTGCGAAAGCCGGACATTTTTACTCTCGTTCGTGACAGCGGGACAGAAGGCCTGAAAGCATAACGTATGGTCACGTTATGAATACTGCCCTGTCAGTTTCGCTAGAGACTAATTCAAAAACAAACAAATGAAACATAATAAATAAAACAGAGGAAAAAGCGCATGATTTTCGGTAATAACAAAATGGACTGCGTATTATTAGATATATGTATATAACGGACCCTGAAAGCAACGCGAATTTTAAAATGCTAAAATCCTAAAATGTACACGGAATCAGAGTACAAGCACCGTATAAAGAACTGTAACAGAAAAGAATCAACGATTTATTAGTTCATGATACCGCCGATTTACACGACTTTGGAGATAATAAGGAATTTTATTGCAATCTGTTCGTCTATTACGATAGGAGATAAAGTTTTCAAGCAGTAATTTTGGCATAGCTTGTGATCAGTTTGCTTTACATCCTAGATCGCAATAACTGCTATTCCTAAACACAGATCACGTTCAGTTGTAGCTGGTATGAATAAATTACAAAGGCGATATGAAAAAAGACAATCAAAACGCAGTCTCTACTTCTAAGCACTCGATTACACAACAGCAAAAGAAGAACATAATAAACAATATAATTCGATTTCACCAGCTCAGTAGCGTAAGAGGTCCACTGTTTTCTGAGTGGAAATTAATCAGATGTGGAGTACCTCAGGGTTCTATATTGGGGCCACTATTGTTTTTAATATACACTCCTGGAAATTGAAATAAGAACACATTGACGCCGGTGTGTAAGACCCGCCATACTTGCTCCGGACACTACGAGAGGGCTGTACAAGCAATGATCAAACGCACGGCACAGCGGACTCACCAGGAACAGCAGTGTTGGCCGTCGACGGGCGCTAGCTGCGCAGCGGTTGGGCACCGCCGCAGTCAAGTGTCGGCCAGTTTGCCGTTACATACGGAGCTCCATCTCAGTCTTTAACACTGGTAGCATGCCCGACAGCGTGTACGTGAACCGTATGTGCAGTTGACGGACTTTGAGCGAGGGCGTATAGTGGGCATGCGGGAGGCCGGGTGGACGTACCGCCGAATTGCTCAACATGTGGGGCGCGAGGTCTCCACAGTACATCGATGTTGTCGCCAGTGGTAGGCGGAAGGTGCACGTGCCCGTCGACCTGGGTTCGGACAGCAGCGACGCACGCCAAGACCGTCGCATTCTACGCAGTGCCGTAGGGGACCGCACCGCCACTTCCCGGCAAATTAGGGACACTGTTGCTCCTGGGGTATCAGAGAGGACCATTCGCAACAGTCTCCATGAAGCTGGGCTATGGTCCCGCGCACCGTTAGGTCGTCTTCCGCTCACGCCCCAACATCGTGCAGTCCGCCTCCAGTGGTGTCGTGACAGGCGTGTATGGAGGGACGAATGGAGACGTGTCGTCTTCAGTGATGAGAGTCGCTTCTGCCTCGGTGCCAATGATGGTCGTATGCGTGTTTGGCGCCGTGCAGGTGAGCACCACAATCAGGACTGCATACGACCGAGGCACACAGGGCCAATACCCGTCATCATGGTGTGGGGAGCGATCTCCTACACTGGCCGTACACCTCTGGTGATCGTCGAGGGGACACTGAACAGTGCACGGTACATTCAAACCGTCATCGAACCTATCGTTCTACCATTCCTAGACCAGCAAGGGAACATGCTGTTCCAACAGGACAATGCACGTCCACATGAATCCCGTGCCACCCAACGTGCTCTAGAAGGTGTAAGTCAACTACCCTGGCCAGCGAGATCTCCGGATCTGTCCCCCATTGAGCATGTTTGGGACTGGATGAAACGTCGTCTCACGCGGTCTGCACGTCCAGCACGAACGCTGGTCCAGCTGAGGCGCCAGGTGGAAATGGCTTGGCATGCCGTTCCACAGGACTACATCCAGCACCTCTATGATCGTCTCCATGGGAGAATTGCAGCCTGCATTGCTGCGAAAGGAGGATATACACGGTACTAGTGCCGACATTGTGCATGCTCTGTTGCCTGTGTCTATGGATTTTTTTTTTAATGTACCATATATGCTATGACTGTACATCTTCTGGTGTATGTGTTATTTTGTAATGGAAGTGTTTAATGTACCATGTATACTATGACTGTACATCTAGTGGTGTACTTATTACTTTGTTATGCAACTGTTTATCTGTAATTTGACAACTTTCCACATCCCACAGAGCCAGTCTCTTATATTGGGATCAATGGAAAATGAATGTATTGTAGAAACTAGAGCCCCATGTGCCGAAGGTCGCCGGTTCGAGTCCGGCATGGGCGTAAAAGTATTGTGTGTGCGTTAACGTCTTGTCCGTCGAAAGTTAGAAGCTATTACAAGGTACTGCAGAAACAGATACATTGAAAGTCATGATTAAAAAAAAGGTTCAATCTGTCAAGAATTCTCGATAGGTGGCACCTATGATTACCAAGGACGTATCCAGCATCAGAACTAGAGGGGGGGGGGGGACAAGATCTGAACTGGGGGGTGGGGTGGGGGAGAGCAACTCATATTGGTGACGAGGAAGTGGTGTGGGGGACTGAAACATTACGATTTATAACAAAACAAAACTCAGACCTATTGAAGAAACTATTCTTATTATTGATTAATATAGTAATCCAACCAGTTAATCTAAGGACCTACTATGGAGTTAATTAAGATCATAACTCAGTTATATTTTTTTTATATAAACATTGTCTCGGATTCTCAGAAAATTTTTCAGTAACTTTGTCAATATCTCATGGTGTCCTTTCACGAAATTTCGATTCACACTCATCAGTCATAATCGAGTCAATCTTTCCTCTGCCAAAGTGCTCCTGAGCCAGTTCTTTACTCGTTGAAGCGTACTAAAGGCAACTTGATTTTTCTTCCCCTGCCCCTCGCTGTATATATGCCCATGCCGATTACAATTACACCACCCAATTTTTTTTTCTGTTTACGAATTTTAATTTCTTTCAGATTTCCTGATAAGATGGTTATTTCCGTTGATAATTTGCACCAATTCCTGTATTTCTCACCTAGAATACAAAATTTTCCCACTGACTTATGACTGAAATCAAGTGTCAACTTATGGTCATAGTAATCTTATCCCTACCATGTAATACTACTAATTAATATTCATCCAGGCCTCATCGCCAATATACGCCTTATACACTCCCAGCACTCTCTTCACCCTCCAATGACTCCCAACCCAGCTCCTTTATCATATCAGTAACTGATTGTGTTCTGTGGTAATTTCTACTGCCTTATGCCTGAAATCGAGTGCCAGCTTGTGGTCATGGTCATCTCTTCCCTTCTCCTAATTCTTCTACCAATATCCATCCAGGCCTCATCGCCAATACCCAGCTCCTTTATCATATCAGTAACTGATTGTGTTCTGTGGTAATTTCTACTGCCTTATGCCCGGAAATCGAGTGCCAGCTTGTGGTCATGGTCATCTCTTCCCTTCTCCTAATTCTTCTACCAATATCCATCCAGGCCTCATCGCCAATATACGCCTTATACACTCCCAGCACTCTCTTCACCCTCCAATGACTCCCAAACCAGCTCCTTTCTAAGATCCACAGTCTTAGCTCTGTCATACTCTGTTGCTGAATATTGCTGCCCATCCTGGATCAATAGTGCCCATACAAAGAAGATAGATGTGCAACTCAATCAGGCAATGAGGATAATTACGGGATGTATTCACAGTACGAACACCATATGGCTTCCAGTGCTATGCAACATCTCACCCCCAGCACTAAGAAGATCAGAAGCTCTCTTAAAAATCTGGAAAAATATCCTGAAGAACCCTCAGCTGCCTATACATCAAGACATGATTCAAACAAAACATCAACGCTTGAAATCAAGAAAACCACCATGGCGCACAGCAATCAACCTCACAGAGTCCTCTTTCAACACCAATAAGCTGTGGACAACTCAATGGGAGCAGTCATCAGTAGCCAATAAAAATCTAGTTGAGGACCCCTCAATAAGGTTACAAGGTTTCGATCTCCCCAGGCGGCAGTGGAGAATCATCAATCGGATTCGAACAGGACAAGGCAGATGCGGCTACTTATTACACAAATGGGGCTGGGTAGATTCTGCAAATTGTGACTGTGGAGCCACCTTACAGACAATCAATCACATCGTTTCTGACTGTCCTCTTCGGGCCTACAAGGGAACAATGGCGGAAATACATGATGCGTCGATCAGTGCAGTTGACTGGATTAAAACATTAGATCTCGAGATATGAAATTGTACAAGCTTGTGATATGTACATTTCCTATTGTGTACCTCATAAATAATCATACGATAAAAAAAAAGTTACCAATTGTGTTCTGCGGTAATTTCTACTGTGTTATGCCTGAAATCGAGTGCCAGCATGTGGTCATGGTCATCTCTTCCCTTCTCCTAATTCTTCTACCAATATCCATCCAGGCCTCATCGCCAATATACGCCTTATACACTCTCAGCACTCTCTTCACCCTCCAATGACTCCCAAACCAGCTCCTTTATCATATCAGTTACCAATTGTGTTCTGCGGTAATTTCTACTGCCTTATGCCTGAAATTGAGTGCCAGCTTGTGGTCATGGTCATCTCTTCCCTTCTCCTAATTCTTCTACCAATATCCATCCAGGCCTCATCGCCAATATACGCCTTGTACACTCCCAGCACTCTCTTCACCCTCCAATGACTCCCAACCCAGCTCCTTTATCATATCAGTTACTGATTGTGTTCTGCGGTAATTTCCAGAGACAAATCTAGCTGCCCTCATTTCCTTATACTCCAACTCCTGTATCTGATAAACAAACTGTAAGTCCCTTACCACACCACCATATTCAAGCCATGGTCTGACCAAGCAATCATAATCCAATTTCCTCACTTCTATGTTCATTACTTGATCACCCTCTGAAATTAATGATTTTCAAACCCTGCAAATGAAATTTACTATCAAATGTTTTGCCAGGATATTTACACTTACTGTCTTCAACAATCAATTTCTCCCTCACCCTATTATCATACAGAAAATGTTTTATACCACATACTCCTTAATGCCCGAGTCAACTGCCAGTAGAAGCAACCACTGACCAGTGAGGGATGTATATGGGCAATCAGTTCAGGAAGTTGACACTTCACCAGAAGATGGAGTCAGTGAATGACTTTTAAATCTTACATCAAATTGACACACTCTCATGGTAAGAGGCCTGAGAATTTTTTATACAATTGATACAGTGGGAAAATCTCCATTCTTTCATAAGTTATCTGAATTCATAATAAAATTATTCTTCTTGGCATTTATCTTCATCCGATGTTATCATACTAAACCAGTTATCCTCGCCAAATCAGTCTACAGCTGTTCACATTCTTCTCCCACATTGTGTAATATTATGTCATTCGCAAGCACACTAATTTCTGACTGAACGTAAGCAAGCAACACAGCCATTCATCAGAGTAATGAATAGCAATGCTCCGAATACACTACTTTATGGCAATCCCATATTGACTTTCACATTTTTTAATACCACTTTTTCGATGTTTTAAGATTCTTTTTTAAATTTTTTTAATTATGGTTTTACGCCTTAAAAACATCAAGGTCATTAGAGGCGGGGTATATGGAGTGGGAATGAATTCGGTCATGGCCTTTTGGAGGAAACATCCCAGCATTCGCCTGGAGTGATTTGGGGAAACCATGCAAAACCCAAATCTGGATATCCAGACCGGGATTCGAACCCGCGACCTCCTGAATTTTATGCCAGAATGTTAACCGTTCACCTACCTTGCTCGGTTTCTCACTCTCATCCCTAATGGTACTATTGTACCTATTATTTATGGTCTCTGCCTTCTTTAAATCCTCAGTAAGCTCTTTCTTAACCACAGTTTTCTGTGTATATTCACTTGCTCTCAGTTTTATAGCACAGCAACCAATATTTTTAGCAGCCTCATTGAGCGGCCACCCCTGCACAGATTTTCTTAATGTAAACCCATTTTTTAAGCTTCCCACTTTCCTGTTATCAGATCACTGTTTAGTAGTTTCACTGCTCTCTCTCAACCCTGCCGATTTCTCTTCTTACTAGTTTCTTTAGCCTTCTCAACTCCCAATTATAGTTTCTGCACTTTTCTTCATTCTCTGTTTTGAAATAAACATTTAATAATAAGGGGGTCATGGATTGGAATAAATTATCAAGAGAAATGATGAGTAATTTTACAAAAATATTAAGAGAATTATTTGAAATTAGCAAATGGAATAAGTAGGTGGGGAAAAATGAGTGTGTATGAAAATTGCCACTGGAGCAAGGTTTCCAATGTAGTTAAATTATAATAATTTTCCCCCATTTTTATTACGTCTTTGAATTCTTCCCACTGTATGGGATTTTTTTTGGTTGCTTTATACCTCATTGAGAAACAGTAGGTGGGAAAGGACAGGGAGCTAGAAATTGCAAGGAATTTGGCTATGGCCTTTTGAAGGAACCCCTGGTATGAATGTAGTAGTGTATGAAACCGTTCTAAACTTGTTAGTCTGTTTATTATGGTGGTATGGATGAAGAACTTTCTTTCACTCTTAACTAAGATCTACTGCAGAATTATGCAGCAGCACTGTTAGTGGCAACATGAGGTTGTGATCTGTAGACTTTTAATCATCAGTTAAATTTTTAGATTTAACTCTTATTTTGATAAGAGAACTACAGCTAATGCAATTACAAAAAAACTGAAAATTTACTACTTAAATTGTCCTTTTTTTGGTGTCAAAAAACTTTTAACTGGTTTGATGCAATCCAGCATCCCTTCCTATCCTGTGCTAACCTTTTCATTTCTACATACCCCTTACAACCCACGTCCTCAATTATCTGCTTCATATATTCTAATCTCTGTATTCCTCTACAGTTCTGTTCTCTCCACTAACAAATTAACCAAATTTGACCCACCATCCTGTCAGACTCTTCCAAAAACTTTTTTCCTCGCCCATCATTTCCAAATCTCGTTCATTTCGTACTTTGTCTGTCCACTTAATTTTCGGCATTCTTCTGTAGCGCCACATTTCAAATGCTTCAACTTTCATTCTTTCTTTCTACTTAAAATGTATTAACTGTTGAATAATGAACAATTAAAAGTTACCAAGAGAAATGATAAATAATTTACCAAAAATGTTGAATTTTGTAGAGGGCAAATGAAGGATGTTGCAGGAAAGGGAGGAAGATGGGTGTGTAGGGAAATTGCCACCAGAGCGTGTACTTCATTACAATTAAATTAAGGAGTTGTTTGAACATGGACCACGTAATCAACAGTTTCAATGAGTGGCCTATATAACTTAATTAAATGCAATGTGAACTATACCACTAATTTATGTTTCACGCCATTGATTTGCAACTGCGGTAAATATGAAGAAATGACAATGCAGCAAAGATGTTAATACCATTATTAAATTATTCTTTGTGGTAGAGATATATTTTATTTTTTTTGAACCCTACCATAAAGGCTTTTAATTAAGAATTTGTCCGTTTTTTCCACTGGATAGTTAGAACCAGGGATTGTCAGTTCCTGGAGCAATGGAGGGAGCTTAAGTGTTGACATCTGTCTGTGATTAGTGTAACTTATGTTTTATGTAATACTAGTATAACCCCGTAACCGTATTTTTGTATATCATCACAGGTTCAGAATAGTTCCAGTTTTTAGGGTCAAAGATTAGGTAAACCTGATCCGCCCAAATATGAACTTGACCTGTGTTTCACCTTTAGGGTGAATAAAATCTCTTGAGCCTCAAAAATTCAGAAGTATATTAATATGGTAAACAATGAAATCAAAGGCACTAAGTAGTGAAGAGGAATTAAATTAGGATAGGGAAATGAGCCACCACTTACATTTAGATGATGGATGTGGGGCGCGAACACACAGAAAAGACAAAAATACAACTGATAGACTCAAACTTGCTGAAATACAAACTTGACTTGTATTTGATCATGAAAGTCCACTCAGCAAAATTTGAGGATTTCTGTTTAAAGGGAGTGTGAAATTGCTTCAAAAGCATCGCGCTGTTTTTAATTGACGCTGGGCAAATATTCATAATGTAATCTTGGTTATAGTTGCCGTAACAGCCAGAGAACTTAATACAGATTATTAAATAGTTAAGCAAAACAGTAGAAATCAATTGCCAGGATACTAAATTTGGTAATATATTTGGTATGACATCCACATTAAATAAATCAAGTACAATGAACGTGTACAAAGCCCATTAATGAAAGGGGTCAGTAGAATACATCAAAAGAAAATAAACCATAATGTATAAACTTCAGTCAACAACTTTGGCAAATGTTTTAATTAAATTGAAATTTAGCCTTGGGCAGAATGACATAGCTACAGCAAACATTGTTATAGCAAAGACCATGAGTAATTTAAGTTTCTTAAAGCTGGCATATTACTGAAAAGTAGTTTCATGTTTTTTTTTAATTGAATGGTTTACCAATTTTTTAACTATAAAATGATATGATAAGCAAAATTAATGATTCCACTATGGCAGTTAATTCAGTAACAGTTTCTTAGGTATTGAACTGTGCACATAATCTCTAATTCCCAATATCTCCGTTGTTGTTAATTAGCGGCAAGAATACTGTAGTTAAATTACATTTAATCAATATAAAGATGTTTGTTGTGGTTAAATAACGAAGTGCTTATTTTCTTGATATAAGGAGGAGGATTGACATATTTTATTTACGTGTTGTAAATACTAAATGCTGAAGCTAAATGCAAAAATCAAATAAATCAATGAGTATAACATCGTGTATATGTTGTCATTGCCTTGATGATTTAATTCTACATAGAAAGAGAGGCTTAAGGTTCGCGCTCACTTCGGCGGGCCGCATCACATCGCAGAAATGCGTCAGCAATCGCTTACACTAGTTCTAATGGGGTAACGCACACCACAGGCGGGTCGAGTCGGGGCGGGGCGGGCTGCATTGTCGGATCGCCTCCCCTAGGCGTATTTTTCCGCCTGTGCGCCTCGATGCGCTCAGTCGCGACCAAGTTTGCAATAGGAGCTCCAACAGCACTGACTGACTTTTGTAACTTGTATGTTCCTATTTCTGTGAACTAACTCCATTACTTCAACAAAATTGGCTGCAACAAATTTGAACGCAGGATGGTGAATGATTTTTGAAAAAAATATAAGTAATTGCAATCTGAAAATTTAATTACTTTATGAACTTTAATAAAGATGAAAAAATTATAAAATTTCTAGCTCATGCCCACTTGTTCTTTGCTTGTATGTTTTAACTTAAACTATTCAAATGTAATGGATAAGTAATGACTTTCAAAGAGTTTTATGATTTACAAGCCGCAAAATATAACAACAAAAAAATTTTTTTTTGCAGGAAATAGGAAACTAGTTAAAACAACCAGGTATGTCATGTTTCGCATTTTATTTTTTGTTTATTATACGTGTGTATTATAATTTTCTATCACTTTCTGTGAATCCTGCTTGTAAAGCTTCGTGTTACCAATTAACCCAATTGTTTAAAAATATTTTGTGAAATTATTCCAAATCTTAATGATTTCTGATGTAACCTAGAAACGTGTAAGTCAATTTTGAAATTTCTTTGTTGTCACTATCGTTCTTATCTTCTGCAACCCAATTCAGATATCGTTAAAGGTTATGAATGCAGCACGTGGCCAGTATTATTTTATTTATCTTATTAGGTAACACCGACATTCTTCTTTATAGATTTTGAAACCTTCACCTATAACACCAAAGCAGTTACCGATCACCTTCCATAGTTTATTGAGCCTGTAATTGAAGGTTCGTTTGTCTTCATTTCATTTTATCTGATATTCTGGAATAGGCCTCATCTCGAAAGTGGAAAAGCCTCATCCACTACTATTACATACTGCATTTTATCTCAGTTGTCAACGTGCAAATGCAGTTTTCCTGCAGCCATTGCCTCACCTAAATTGTTGTAGCTAAATGTTTTGCCATCTTAATTTTTTTCCAATCCTCCGACGTCCAAAATACCAAAACGGTATTCAGCAACTGCAAGGGCTGGTAAAACCATGAAAAACATTCATTTTTCTGAATTAAAAATAAAGAGAACTGTTATAACACGTTTGCCATATAATGTGCCTAAGAAATGCGGAAAATTCCTTTTCACATTAAACCCATTCCATTTTCTGATTAATTTTCTTCAATGAATATATAAAAATAAGAGCCCTTTGTATGATATGTCCATTTTCAGTGCAGAAGCGGCTGAATAATCGTCGAGAATCGAAGGCGGCGACAATAAAAGAAATGCGACTCGCTGCGTCCAGATGTGCGTTGCAGCATTTTCGCTCAGTGCGATGCGATGCGGCCTGCTGTAGTGTGCGCGTACCTTTAAACTTCATTTAATAGCTGACACATGTTTAAACTTTAGTCATAAAAATTATCCCAGGTCCGAATGAGAATTGGAAACAGCAGAGAGCATGAGAAATTAAAATTTCTGTAAGTTGACATGCTACTGAAAAGTAGTTCCACTTTTTTTTCAACAGTAAAGTTTCTAGATATTTTTTTAACTATTGAATACTACACAAAGCAAAATTAAGGACTTTATTATGGCAATTAATTTCATAACAGTTGCTTAGCTATTAAACTGTGCACCTAACCTCTAATTGCTAATGACTATGGCCGCTGTCAATTTGCGAGTGAAGGCCGGCAAGTGACGGCACCATTCTCCAGTCAATAGCTATCGAGGTGAGTGAGTGAGCTTACGGAATTATATAGTAGATGTGTATTTTAGTTTGTGAAATGTGCAGTTTATGAAGTAAAGATTGAAAACCATTTCAGCAGTTGCCAAACGTCAAGGTAGAAAACCGCATAAAAACTGAAATCAGGACGGCCAATAAGGGGAGACCAGGACAGGACTCAAACCATTCACCCTCGACGCTGACCGGTTGTATTGTTTATCTTATATATAAAAATCAATATCTTTATCAGTGAATTTTCAAATTTTTATTTTGTGAATTGTAGATTCAGCATATAATGAAAAATTATAACCCTGCTCCAATCACAAAATAGTTATTTATAAAATGATTCAATAGCTATAACTGTACGCTTTACACCTCGATGTTAGTAGAGGTGGGAAAAGATGGGGGGGTGGGGGTGGGGGTGGTAATTTGGCCAAGGCCTTTCGAAGGAAGCATCCCAGCATTCGCCTGGAGTGATTTGGAGGATCCATGGAAAGCTGAATCTGGATGCCCCGGACGGGGATTCGATTTTTTTTTTTTTACTGCTTTACATCTCTTTTTAACATCGAGGTCTTTAGAGATGGGAAAGGATGGGGGGCAAGGATAGGGGCAAGGAATGGGAAGGAATTCGGCCATGGCCTTTTGAAGGAAGCATCCCGGCATTTGCCTGGAGTGATTTGGGGAAACCATGGAAAACCCAAATCTGGATGACCGGGCGGGGATTCGAACCGCCGTACTCCTGAATGCGAGGCGAGAACGCTAACCGTTACACCGCCCCGCTCGGTAGGATTCGAACCTGTGTCCAGAACGGGAGGCCAGAGTGTTAACCACTCACCAACCACTGTCAGGTTGAAAGCAACAATGGAGCAGGAAGAAATGCCATGAGGCGACATTAATACATCCACATTGGCATCCCCCCCCCCCCTTAGGATCATGCATCTAAGGACCTCCGCACACGGCGCGTTTGCCAAGCGATGCGGACTCGTCGCGTCCGAACTTCTTACGGAAGGCTGTGGGGAGCCGCCAACGGAGCGATTCCCATGCGATTCGTACTCGGTGCGAACTCGTCTCGTGCGATCAGTTTGGAAGTTCACGCGTGACGCACGAGACAAGTGAGACGAGTGGGACGATGGAGGCTTTTAACATTTTCTTTGTCAGTGAAGCAGAGATACAATCCGTTCTGTATAATTATACGCTTGCCGGGTATTCGAGAAAGGACTGCACTGAAAGAGAATGGAACAAGGTTGCAATGGCAGTAAAGATAACAGGTATGTAATAAGATATATTTTATTTATTTTAATGGTTCATTTTTATCATCGTTTTATTTCAATTCATGTTTAACAAGCATTATAATCAAGAAAAATTACGTGAAAAATAAAAAATAAACTGAACATGAGAAATGAATTGTACATAGTATCATTTTAATACCAGTATTTCGACTGCCAAGGTAGAGAAGCCTGTGAAGTGAAAAAATACTTTACTAAATAGTCTCTCAAAGAATTAGCTGTTGATTGATCGTTTATTACTGGATGTGGGGCTGAGGGTGTGGAATAATATTGTTTGCAGTAGCATTTAAGTTATAATTGTCATCATATTGTGCTGTGTATTGGATTCCTTCTCTTTTCCTGCCGTAGTTATGTAGTATACACGCAGCTTTTACAGTGTCAGTGACCTTATTGACATCGCGGCAACGTATCGGAGTATTCAACACTTGAAATTTTTCTGTCATCATTCCAAATGTACATTCGATGTTTTTTCTCCCTCGGCTTAATCTGTAGTTGAATATCCTTTTTATATTATCAAGAACCCGTTTTGAGTAAGGTCTCATTAGGTATCATGATAAAGGAAATGCCTCGTCAGCCAAAAAGTAGTAAGGAAAAAGACAATTATTATTTTCATCATGAGGTAGCTTTTTAGGAAGTGGAAGATCAAGTAGAGAATGAGTCAACCAATGCCTCATAGCTGAAGCTCTAAAAATCCCTCAATCACTGTTTCTTCCTGCATAACCTACTTCAACCATAGTAAACAGGCCGTCAGCATCACTACATCCTAATAGCACTATTGAATGGTATGATAAACTTTGCGCATCTAGTAAAAACTCTGCAGCTGATGAAAGAAAAGAAGGCATCAAGCAGTTTGCTCTCAGTCTTGTGCCTGACATGTAACACGACAGATGCACAGCTAATAGACGACACACTTGGAGTTAATCCTATTGATTTTCCAACACGAGGACTAGATTCACAAATTGTGACCAGATTTAAACATGTCATACTCCTTTATCTACATATACTGGGCCAGCTAGTGAAATGTTCGAAGATTCAGATTCAACACTAGAACACGAGAACTTACTGTCAGATGGATCTCAGAATGAACCCCAAAAAAAGTTTCGCACAACTGTAAATATTTAATTTCTACATATGCTTATTTTTATTGTTTAAAGAACAAATGTAAAATGTTGATATAGTAAACATGAGTGAAACATTATGTTGATTCTTACCTTAATGTAATTAATATTCTTTCTTCGGCTATTACACATTCCCTCATGTTTTATTTCGCTGGTGAATTGTGGGAGAAATAATTTCCACAAGATTGGTATAGGAATCTTTTGGCATTCTGTAGAATGCATGAAATCTGGCATCTGATTCTTTTAGTTCAGTGGTCGCAACGAATACTCAGCAGATGGTATTCCTCTCGATGTAGGGATGCACCCAATATTTCCTCTTCCTCATTTGCATTTTTTTGGAAATAATAGTACATAACTGCATCCTCTTCTTCACTCGAACTTGACATTTCAAAATCAGAATAACCTTTTAGGGATATCAGATGAAAGCTTGGCACGCAACCGTCCCGCCTGATTCTACAGGCAGACTGGCTACTTTAAACACTTCGTTGTCGGACCCCAGTCCGCGTCAAACGCTCGTGACGCACAAGACGCATGAAACGACTGGTCCCGACGTCGAGAGGTAATCGCGAAGTGTGCGGAGGGCCTACGACTCCACAATTGTATACTGTGGGCTTCCCTACTGGTACAATCACATGTAATTATAAATTTCCTTCTGGTTGATACTGTTTTGAACATCAATGTTTTCCTTTTCATCTTTACTTAACTGATGCCAAACTCAAGTCAACTATAGTCCACGGGTGACAAACAGGAACAGTTCTTGAAAAAATGGTTTTATGATTTTATTTACATTTTTTTTGTTGTGCTTATAGACAAATCTATTTACAAAAAGTTTTTCTGTCAGATTATTTTTTTTAAAAAAAAGTACAAAATACCCAATCTTCATATATCTTGTATGTGGGTGAAAGAAATTTGGAGATTTGTAAATTAAAAAGCAAAGTTATTAGACAAAACAAAAGCTACTCTAGAAAATAGCATTTTGAAAAGAAAACACATGGCTAGTTACAAAATTTTAGAAAATTAATTATTTGGCAAATTAGTCATGTCATCCAGTTCCTAATAAACAACTGTTATTAGCTTTTTTAAATACATATTACTTATTTTCAAAAGGTCAAGAAATAAATGGGCAAAAAATTGGCAAGACTTGGTGTGTGCTCATAAATCTCCCTTGCCATGCAACTTGTTTACTACATCATCAATTAGATTAATTTTTTTGTAAACGATTGGATAACTTTCCCCATTGTTTTGAACAATATTTTTTTTTAGTTAAATCTTTACACCTCATTGATATCAAGGCTAATTACTCAATATATGCAGTCTGAAAAATAATGAAGAAGAAGGATTACCACCCATTTCTTTCATAGATCCATTGTTGTTCACTGGATACAGAACAATGTCAAATGGCGTCATTGGCAGAGAGTATTCATAGAACAGCAAGAATAGTAACATCCTGGGAAGATGTTCCGATCAGCAGCAGTCCTGTGGAAAAAAAGAGAAAAATCACCAATAAGCATAACAATTAATACATAGTGCATAAACAATGGTGTCGTATATGGAAGAGTGAATAAAAGAGGTGTGTAGCATGCCAGTATGATATACGCTACCCCATAGTTATTTTTATTCATTTTCTTAACTATTTCTCATTTCCAACAGTAGTTTCAGTCAGTAATTGTTTCGGCCAAGGCCTTTAGGAAGTGTCCATAGATTATGTGGATCCATTTTGGCCTCTTTTGAAACACCACCTCTCCCCCCCCCCCCAATTTGACCTGACGTGGCTTCTGCCTCAACACCCCTCTCCTTTTCCCCCCATGTGGCACGTACCCCCTTTTTTTCCTGGTATTAATTCCATGAGACGATCGTCGAAATCTACGCAATGTATAAGACATGTTTTCTCTTAACAGACTATCATTAAATTTACTGCCTAGATAATGAACACAGCTGATATTTGTTTCATATACTTTTCTATAATCTTATATATATATATATATTATATATATATATATATATGTGTGTGTGTGTGTGTGTGTTTTCCTATATTTCACCTATCAGCCACCACTACCTAGCACAGATCACTGGTGTTTGTGTGTGGAAGTAGCATGGAGTTTCCTGTAGTGCACAACGTTGGCCGAATGTCGATAGCTGTGCGGATGTGGGAGATATGATGGTTAAAAGTGGTTGATGCAGGGCATTTTCGTATTTCAACCAAAGACATGTGTCTCCGTATATGTTTGTGTGTGGTAGTGGTATCATGTCACCTATCGTTTACTATGGTGGTTAGATGTCTGTAGCTATATGGTTGTGGGAGATATGGGGGTTGAAACTGGTCGACCTGCGGCTCTTTCAAATTTCTATCGAAAACTTATGTGTCCATGGGCATTACTTTTCAGCCAAAACTATCTAGCGCAGATCACTGGTGTTTGTGTGTGGTAGTAGAACAGAGTCACCTGTCGATCACAACATTGGCCAAATTTCAGTAACTGTGGGAGTGTGGGAGATATGGTGGTTGAACGTGGCCGATCAAGGATATTTTCGTTTTTCGTCCAAAGACATGTGTGTCCGTATATTTTACTTTGCTGCCTGAACTACATAGCGCAGATGACTGGTGTTTGTGTGTGGTAATAGCATCGAGTCTCCCATCGTGCACTAAGGTAGTTAGATGTTGGTAGCTGTCAAACCAAATTTTTTACAGACACGAACGAAGTCGTGGGTACCAGCTAGTTATAAATACAGGGTGTCCACAAATGAATATCGGGGTTTTAATGCTTTATAAGATTTATTACATTATCCTTACAGTTATAAATGATATGTCAAATGAAAGAGCAACTCAAACAGTTTTGTTCGTTTGCACTAGTGCGCATATGCGTGAAATGTTTCCGCTGCAATCCGCTAGAATGCGGTAGTAGCAAAGATGGCGACTAGTGAAGAGAAAGCGTTTTTTGTTTTACAGTTTGCAAAGACTGAATCTGTAGTTACTGTGCAGCGTGCGTTCCGCATTAAGTTCGGGCGTGATCCTCCAATTGACAATAACATCCGTAGGTGGTATCATCAGTTTGAAGGGCTGCCTTTGTAAAGGGAAGAGCGCGGGACGACCAAGAGTTAGCGAAGAGACTGTTGAGCGAGTGAGAGAGTCGTTCACTCATAGCCCAAAGAAATCTGTTCGGAAGGCTAGTCGCGAATTGGAAATTTCTAAGTCGACTGTTTGGAAAGTTTTAAGGAAACGCTTGCAACTACGTCCTTACCGTTTACAGTTGTTACAGGCTCTAAAGCCTGCAGACCATGGTTTACGTGCCAAATTCGCTAACGAAAAGTTGTTACATGACGATGAAGATTTTCTACATCATGTTGTCTTCAGTGATGAATCGACCTTTCACCTCAGTGGACATGTTAACACTCATAATGTGCGGATCTGGGGCTCAGAAAATCCTCAAGAGATCGTACAAGTGCAACGAGACTCCCCTAAAATCAATGTTTTTTGTGCCGTATCCCGGCAGAAAGTTTACGGACCTTTCTTTTTTGATGAACCGACTGTAACTGGTACTTCTTACCTTGATACACTAGAGCAATGGCTCTTCCCTCAGTTGGAACAATATGAACCAGAGAACTTCATTTTCCAGCAAGATGGTGCGCCACCTCACTGGCATAACGAAGTACGCGGTTGGTTGAACGTAACTGTACCCGACCGCTGGATTGGCCGCAAGGGGCCCAATGACAGAGCTTGCTATGCGTGGCCTCCACGTTCACCTGACCAAACGCCATGCGATTTCTACCTTTCGGGTTTCATCAAGGATCGTGTGTATGTGCCTCCGTTACCAGCCGACCTCCTTGAATTACGACAGAGGATTGAAGCAGCTGTTGCAACAGTTACTGAAGACACACTGCTCAACGTTTGGGAAGAACTCGGCTACAGACTTGATGTGTGCCGTGTGACAAATGGTGCCCACATAGAACACTTGTAAGCTTGTAAGCTTGTATATAAAACTGTTTGAGTTACTCTTTCATTTGACATATCATTTATAACTGTAAGGATAATGTAATAAAAATTATAAAGCATTAAAACCCCGATATTCATTTGTGGACACCCTGTATTTTGAATAAAACATTAACACTAGCCACTTCTGCAAAATGATCAATTATTGAGGAAACCTGTCTCTAAGGTAGTCAGGGATCCTTCTCTTCCTGAGGTGTTACTAAAAAATTACCCTTATCTCATTCATTAATTGATAAAATAGAACAAGCTTTACATTCCGTATAAATATATATATATTGTTACAGTTATGCCACCTATCATTCTATATTACCAGGGAATGATTTTAGATCTGCTTAAAAGACTTCTGTAACTCACTGGATAAGGAAAATTCGATGGAAAAATATTTTTAACAAGCTTCATAATATTTATTGTACAGCGTCATTTCACATCACACTATTAACTTCACTTCAGTGAGCACTGAAATTCACTTCACAGAACAAAATTATAATTATTTAACAATACTAACAGTCACTACCTTGGAAAATCCTGGGCGACATCTATAAGAAAATTTGATACTAGGTACGGCGTGTCTAATATTTTTCAAATTGTAATGTCATTTAGTTCAAAAGCACCGGAATCGTGCAACTAAACACTATGACTTCAAGTTATACGCACGAGCGGCACTGTCCGCATGTAGGCCATCTAAATTACGAGGGTTGAATAATAAATAACGCCTCCAAAGTCATAACTCGGGACTGAATGGAAATATTTAAATACATCAAACACAGAAATAATCCTTAGAATGTCTTCTTTAATTACCAATATTCACTTTTCCACATAATCACCAGAAAATTGGATACATTTCTGCCAACGATGAACCAGTTTTCTGAAGCCGTTACGGAAGAAGTCGACACTCTGTTTCTGCAACCACAGTCTCACAATTCCCTCAACGTCTTCATCAGAAACATAATGATGTCCGCGCAGATCCTCTTCCATTATCGGGAACAGATGGAAGTCAGACGGTGCCAAATCTGGACTGTATGGAGGATGCCGTACGGTGGTTTGATTCTGTCTCTGAAGTTCTGCTGTGGTGGCACGTGAAGTGTGTGGTCTGGCATTGTCATGCTGCAGGAAAACATTTCCCTTTTCCTTTCGGACCCTTGTTACCAATCGTTTCAAGGTTTGCAGCATTGAATTTATTGTCCCACGTTCAAGGACAGCAACATGAATAACACCATCTATGTCCCAGAATACTGTTGCCATGATTTTTCCAGCTGAGGGCTGTTTTGAATTTCTTTTTGTGGTGCGAGTCTGTGTCGAAATTCCATAGACTGGCGTTTCGTCTCCGGGTCATAATGGTGTACCCATGTTACGTCTTGCTAAGTCCTACTGCTAACTTTAATATTAATCAGCAGCAAGTAGATATCCCGCCAACTTCAACATATGGCCCTAATGTTGATTTCCGCAGTTGCGATATCTCTTAGCATATTATTATTCTTAGCCAACAAACTGCTTTACAAATTATACACTTTAGCGCAACAGATAACATTGTTAAATAAATCAACCAATATATTCAATTATCTGCCAAAATTTATTGTTCACTGCAAACATTCGTTTGTTACAATGCACAGCCGACACAGTACTCTCTGTATTCCTTCACTACTAGTCCTTCTTAACAACCAACATCCCACTCCGCCAACAGTACAGTCATACCAACCACAAAAATTAAAATACTAAAAAAACAAACTTAAAACTACCCACATAACTACACACACTACTCATGCTGTGAAGCCTGCTGCTTATAAATCTATTTTATTTACAATTTTTTGACAATGATTTTGTGAGTGGGATCTCACAGTCTCCTGTCACAATTGAATGGAGAAAGGCATCACCTTCATTCTCGTAACACAAGAGGAGTTCCTGGCAAATTTCAACTGTGTTCGCTTTCATTTCAGGCGTCAGCATCCGAAGTACCCATCGTGCATAGATCTTCTGATAGCCAAGCAAAGCAATAATGTGACCCACACATTCTTGTGAAATGCCAATTATGCTTGCAGTTTCTCTTTGTGTGATATGACGATTGTCCTGAATCAGTATGTCAACTTTTTGCTTGTGAAACTCAGTGGTTGCTGTGACAGGACATCCAACTCTTTGTTTGTGACGCAAGTCAGATGTTCCCACCTCAACATCTATAAACTTACTCGCCCAGCGACGCACAGTACTCACGTCGACACAATCACCATAAACAGCTTGCATTCTTTGAAGAATCTCCTTTGGGGTGACTCCTTCTGCTGTCAAGAATTCAATGACTGCACGTCGCTTAAATTGCATTGACCGACCGTCTGCGCGGGGTTCCATTCTTTACACTGTAACACTACAACCGTTGAATGCTAAAGCTTCCCGCCAACTGGAGCTGTAGAGGAGAGTCTACAGAACAAGCCAGTACCTGCAGCATACCAGTGCTGCCATCTGTTGAGGAGTTATGAAGGTGGAGACATTATCATTCAACCCCCGTACATACGGAGATAGTTAAAAAACTGAAAAAAATATTCACATGCTGTTGTGTGTTCTGTACCTTATTTTAGCTGCAAAAAATAATATTTACATGGAAAAGAAAGGGAAAATACACCCAACACTCACCAAAGTTGAAGGGTGGAGGGCAGCAGCAACACAGCACAACACACAAACAAAGAAACAACAATATTTCGGGTGAAGAATCTCCTTTTTCAAGTTAACAGAGAGGTGGCTGGTCTTGCGCAAGACTTGCGTTGGACGCAGTCACTCATAGAACGCAACAGACTGTATAATATGAATGAAAAGCTGCGAGGCTTGGCTTGGAACCCCTTTCTTCCCTTCACCCCACATGGCTTTCTACGAAGCCCTTTCTCCTCCTAAACTGAGCCACACAGTTAATGAATGCTCCCTTATTCCGTGTTTTTAGTTATAATTCTGAATATTTTAAAGCTAATCCCGTGAAATGTGGATTATTCCGAACTTTTAATTTCCAAAAGATAACTGGAACTTTTATCACCAATGCTGAACAATCAAACCAATTTCAGTTGTGAAACCAACAGAAATTCTGTGGAGACCGAAAACACAGTTTGTGGGTCATATACAGTCAGGGGTTCGTGTGTTTTCTAGGCAAAGGAATTCTTGAAAGGGTACGAAAAGGTTAAGAACGAGAGTCACGATTGTTGTCTTCAGGCGAGTATCGTACAGCAGAACATTCGCACAATTCTTGACTTCATTGGGGGTGTCCCAACGATTGGCAGTTTCTGAAGTTTCTTGTGAGGTCGGAATAAGTTACAGCCGCACTCAGACAATCATCATTAGGACCTAAGGTTCAGGAAAGTGTCTGCCCAGTGTTTGTCTCGTTCTGTGACTGCCGAAGAGCGACTTTGCATATCTGTGAGTGACTCTGGTTTGCTGAAGATGGGGATACATTTTTTAATAGAATAACAATGTTTTATAAAACTTTGGTTCTCCACTGTACGCCTGAGTCAAAAAAGTGAGTGCTAAATGGGAAAAGAAGAGTGAGGCAGCCCAAGTCTCAGCCATCAGCTGGCATGGTGATAGCAACTGTTTCCTTTTCTGCAAATGTGGAAATTTGAATAGTGATTTTATTTTATTTGGTAGGGAAGTCGCACAGTCAAATGTAGCTTACTACTTCAAGTTTTTGGTGAGATTAAGTTTGATTATAGAGGCAAAAAATGTGACTAGGAGAGCGTCCATAAACCATGTAGCTCCATTTTGGCCTCCTGTGAATTGCCCCTTTTCCCCCACGTAGCCCAACGTGGCTTTTGCCTCTACCATCTCACCCCTTTTTCCCACATAGCATGTAGCTTTTTCCCCTATTGATTCCAGAAGATATTTTGTACTGTTTTCTCTTTTCAGACTATCGTAAATAACATACAGAGATAATTAAAAGACGGAAATAAATATTCACATGCTGTTGTGTGTTTTGTACCTCATTTTAACTGTGACAAATAATACGAATGAAAAGCTACATGGCCTGGCTCCGAACCCCCCTCCTACACATAGCCCAGTGTCGCTATCCAGCCAACCCCTTCCCCCCTCCCCTCGACCGAGCCACATAATTTATGGATCCTCCCAAGCCGTGATTCTTCTCTGTAGCAATGTTTGACCCCACACTGTATTTCTCATTTGTACAAAATTGGATAAACTCTCCATTCAACCCTTACCTAATGTCCTGTGATTTTCATCTTTTTGGGCCACTGAGAAAAGCCTTGGGAGGCAAACACTTTGTTTGACAATAATGCAGAGGAGGGACTTGCACGTAACTGACACAAACCATCCCTTTAAGGAGACAGCATCAAAAAGTTTCCAATGCACAAAGAAAAGTGTATCTCAAAACCAGGACATTGTGTTAAGAAATATTATGTAATTGGTTGACTTGCTATGTAAATAAAATAAATTAAGTCTTGTTTATATTTGATCCACCCCGTACTGTCTAGATCAGCGATTCCCTTTTTTTTTTTTTGGCAACAGAACCTTAATTGATCATATTTTTTTGACGGAGCCCCAGTTTTATAATAACAAAAGTGATTGTACGTTGTAGTTTCAATATTTTCATGTTGGACTTGGAAAGGGAGAATAAATTATAAATGAAAAATAATTATTCTTAGAATTATAAAACATTCCCTGTACAAGATAATACAACTTTACTATTCAGTGAGAAGAATAATTTTTTTTCACATATTTGCTTATAATAACACTAAAATTATGCATAATAACTGACAGTTGAACACGAAGATCTGGTGCTGCATCCAGCCTGTTTCTGTTCTTGTTTTTGGTGTAAGCCTAAGCTGGAAAACCAGTTATGACTCTTTTCTATGAACATTTTATTTAATTCTCGGGTGCAACACGGAACCCCTGTGACCCTTCCACAGAACCTCAGGGTTCCACGGACCACCTTTTAGGAACTGCTGAGCTAGATAGAGTTGGTGGGGGGTACTCATAACAGTTATCTTTCTTTTTTTTTTGGCTATATGCCTCATTGGTCGATGTCATTAGAGGCGGGATGGGATTGGGGACAAGGAATGGGAAGGAATTCGGCCATGGCCTTTTGAAGTAAGCATTCCAGCATTTGACTGGAGTGATTTGGGTATACCGTGGAAAACCCAAATCTGGTTGCCTGGATGGGGATTCAAACCGGGGTCCTCCCGAATGCGAGGCCAGAGCTTTACCACGCTCGGTATACTGTTTACCAAGGACACAAGTTCTTAGTGGTACAGCTCTCAGGCAATGCTAAAAAAGTTGATCTTGCCTGATTTCCATAGAGTTGTTGTTTGAGCTGTAGGGTGCATCAATCAAATAGTTATTAGCATGCTATTACCATTCAGGAAAAATGAATTCACAAGGCTCTCATGTTCAAAATAAATTCATATTGAGAGTTCAAGAGATGGGAGTAGAGTAATAGGGATTTAAATATAAAACAGGGATAGACTGAGAAGGAAACAGGATTAACAGAATAAGAAAGCAGAAATTTACTTGTCAATTGAGCCATGGAAAGTTCTTATTAGAACCTAATTTATTAGCAAATAAATCTTTATATTTGAAATGAAATTATGGCAATCTTTTCTTCATTTTTTCCCCCTTACTGCTTTATGCCTCGTCGACGGCTAAGGTCATTAGAGGCGGGATGGGACTGGGGACAAGGATCGGGAAGGAATTTGACCATGGCCTTTTTGAAGGAAGCATCCCAGCATTCACCTGGAGTGATTTGGGAAAACCCAAATCTGGATGCCCAGACGGGGATTCAAAACCGCGTCCTCCTGAATGCGAGGCCAGAGCGCTAACCGTTCACCCAACACGCTCAGTCTTTTCTTCATCGGCCTAGACACCAACATTATGGAACCGAGGATACGAGGAAAATTTTCTTTAAAAAATAGCACCATAAGATGAAAAAACGAACACCATTTCTTACCTGGTAATATTGAACAAACAGCTTTATTGGCATGAACACATTTTTATTCCACACTGAGCTTTGTTACGTCCAAGAGAAAAGTAATTTTCTCCTTAAATTGGCACTTTAAGATGTTGTGTTGGTTTGATTCCTATTTGAAAGCTGAAAGAAAAAATTTAAGTATTAATTTAATTATTCTATTAATGTTTAAGAACAAAAGCATAGTGACAGAATAGAAAACATAAGTATTTTATTATTGATTACGTAACTACAATTTTATAAAATTGAAGCTGTAATTCCACAGGGCAATCTATTTTCATGGTATTATTTCCGCCACCATTAAATTAAGAAGGGTTTTAAAAATATATATGTGAATGCGAGTGAGAATGACGTTTGATCACGGCAGTGCAAATGTATGTCTGCTCCCAGCATGCTTTGCACATGTTTAAGGCAGCTACACACGAGCCAATTTCGGTCCCAATCTGCAGGGCAATCGTATGGGGCTTCACTCCACACATGACAATTTCGCTCCCAATTTTAGTTTACAATGTGATCGCATGACTGCTAGTTACATGCACTTAACAATGGCTCCTTTTATATCAAAGCAACAAAAAGTATACATTGCTTTAACAATAACCTGTACTGCAGAGAAAAAGAAGATATTGTTTGAAGACATGGATTTTATTAAGAAAAAAGTTATCTTACATGAACATTTTGAGAATTGCAGAGATGGAAAATTTTTAAAAAATTTCTGAAAGTAGACCTACATTCTGAAAGTTTTGCAGAGACCATATATAAATTATCTAATACGTGAAAGTATAAGTGCGAGAGAACGATTTGTCGTTACTTTGCAATTTTTGGCAAGTAGAAAAATCTATGAAGATACGAAATTTAGTTCACCGATTTCACTACAAATGCTTTCAGACATCATACGTGAAACATGTTGGGCTCTCTAGAAATGTCTAAAATACTACAATAAGGAAGAAAAAAGACTGCAAGTGTTACTTCCTGGTCCAATTCCTTGCAAGTTTGGAGGAAAACTTGAAATCCTTCTATCTCATTTTGCGGTTTATGTAGTTTTTGTTGTGTTAATCCCACAATTGGGGTATATTCTTATAAATTTCGAAAATATTCGCCCATTCCCCATTCTCTCTAAACATTTTTAACAACACACACTACTAATGGCACAAAACGTACTCTCCTCAAGCCGCCTGAGCCGAAATTGTCCCAATCGCACTACGCACGTCTCATTTTGCCCCTTGTCTGCAGGAACAATCTGTAAATTGTTTGTCTGGCTCTGCCAATATCCTGGTATCGGGAGTCCTAGACCCAATTTGCCTACTCACGTGGCAATCTGCAGGGCCTCTGCTGGATTGCCCCTGCAGATTGGAACCAAAATTGTGTGGTCTGTAGCCGCTTTTAGACGCCATTACTAATCATATCAACTGCTGAGCTGTAGAAGTTTATAATGTTTAAGAAAATTGATTCACTCGCTGACTCTAAGATGTAATGTGTAATTCAATTTTTTATTGTAAGAAACTTTGCAGCAGCAAAATTCCACCATCATGTTTGTAAACTGTACGGTATAATGCTACGAGTGATGATAAAGATTGAAAGTGGGTGACAATGTTCAAGGGTGGATGGGTTAATGTGAATGATGTGTAATGTTGCTTCCCGACAATGCAATGCCACAGATTTCTGTAAAAACACAAGTTCTAATCAGATCCTTTGAAAAGGGAACAAATAGATCATCCTTCTTACAGCCCAGACCTTGCACCCAATAATTTTCAGTACTTAAAAAATTCCTTTGAGGTTAACAGTTCAACAACTATGAACAAGTGACTATTTACATTCATGGATTGGGCTTCTACATAGACAGCTGATTTCTTTGACATCAGAATTCAAAAATTTATTGAATGATATGATAAATGTTTGAACAAAAATAAAAATTATGTAGAAAGTAGATAAAAGTATGTAGAATATGGAAATAAGTATATTTAGATTATTTTTCTGCTTATTAAAAATGAACCATATTTTAAAAAATAACCCTCATAAATACTAATTTTACTAGCCCATGGATCATATTAACATGCATGTACTGGGAAGTAGCTGGATTAATTTTTTTTTTTTTTTTTTTTTTTACTCGGCTGAAACAAGGTGTGGGAAGGACAGAGAAAAAAGTCAGTAAAAATGGAGATAGTGAAGGATATGTACGAGGGTAGTAAGAGCTGTGTCAAAGTGGAAACGGATAAGACTGGATGGTTCCATTTGAAAAATGGACTAAAAAAAGGAAGTTCCCTATCACCTCTCTTATTTATTGTAGCTATGGATGAAATATTGAAGAAGGTGGTGCAGAGCATTGGGGAAGGAAAAATGAAAGCAATGGTATTTGCGGACGACCTATTAGTTTGGGGAGAGGATGAAAGAGGATCAGCTGGATGTGTGGGAGAGAGTAGTTGCAGCCTATGGTATGGAGTTCTCTGCGAGAAAAAGTGAAGTGGTGATAACAACAAGAAAGAAGAACAGGACGGACATAGGCATATCACTTAGAGGGGAGCAACTAAGAAGAGTGGAATGTTTCAAATATTTGGGAAGCTGTATTGAAGAAAATGGAGGAGACAGGATGGAAATAAACGAAAGAGGAAGATATGCAGATGGATTTTTAAAAAGTATTAGAAGCCTGGTATGGAGTAGGGATGTCCCACAAAAGAGTAAAGAGGCAATATATAAAACATATTTTGTGCCAATTTTAACGTATGGAGCAGAAACATGAGTGATGAAGGAGAGAGACAAAGGGAGGGTACAATCTGTGGAAATGAAATTTCAGAGGAGTAGAGTGGGAGTAACAAGAAGAGACAGAATAAGGAATGAGAGAATCATGGAGATGATAAAGGAAGAACCGCTACAACAAAGAATTGAAAAATCTAGGCTACAGTGGTACGGGCATGTAAAGAGAATGGGAGAGGAGAGGCTACCAAGGAAGATGCTGGACATGGAGCTGAAAGGGAAGAGGCCTAGAGGAAGACCGAGGGACAGATGGATTAAAGGCGTTAAGAAATGTGTGGAGGAAAGAGGAGGAAATTGGGTGTCAGTGGAAGAAGAGAGATGGTGGTTAGACAGGAAGCGCTGGCGAGGCTTTTGTTCCCAGCAGACCCGGCCAGTGGCTGGAAGCTGTCCTAGATGATGATGATGATGATGACGACTTACAGCTTTATGCCTCATTGACGGCTAAGGTCATTAGAGGCGGGATGGGACTGGGGACAAGGAACAGGAAGGAATTCGGCCATGACCTTTTTGAAGGAAGCATCCCAGCATTCGCCTGGAGTGATTTGGGGAAACCATAGAAAACCCAAATCTGGATGCCCGGAGGGGGATTTGAACCCGTGTCCTCCCGAATGCGAGGCTTGAACGTTAACCGTTCACCCACCACGCTCGGTTTAAATTTCAAACAGTTTCACTGAATCAGATTTAGTAAATGTGAAATCAGGGTAGCTGGAGTTATTGTAAATTCTTCACTGTCAGGGATTGTATCAAGGTAAGGGATTTTTTTCCCCCAAGTACATGCACTATCACAGAGATGTTATTTAATTATGAGGAAAGGATAGATAAATTACACCCAACACTCACCAAAGTTGAAGGGAGGAGGGCTGCAACAACACGAAATAAAACACAAAAGAACCACAATATTTCGGGGTTAACCCTTTGTGCACGATGTAAAGGTCTTTTGAGATTTATTATTAACTAAGAATGATTTTATAAATGTTTGAGAGATTGGTGTAGTTAGAATGGAAAGTTACGGTCACGTGGCGCAAACACAAGCAAAGCCGTTGCCCCGTTCAGGAATGCTGAATAGCACGTCAGCAATACCTTCTTGTGCGAAAAACAGAGCCGAAGTGGGACCCGTAAACCAATAAATCCTTCTATTCATTACCAGCAGCTTAGGAGCAACATTGGATAGCAAACCATCAGCTTAAAGCTTAGCCGCCCTGCCTCTCTAACGCCATGTTAATTTAAGCAAGTATATGACCCATTTGTGAAAAAACTATTTGATATTTTTACTGAATGTTACATGATACTAGTACAGTCGACTGTACTAATATCTTCTTTATACATTTTATAGTTTTTAAGAAATACTTTTTTAAATTTATTGTTAAAAATATTAAGTTTTTTTCTGCAGAAAATGTTTCTTGTGAACATGCTAATAGGGGAATATTAATGCTTGTAGTACCAGAGGTGACTTTGTTTGTTATGCAGAGTCTCTGAAAATTGCATTCAATCATCATCTCTGATAGTTCCTGATATAATGGGGCATATGTACTGAAAATTTTAGTTTGACTTTAAAGATAATAACTGCTCGCAAACGCACTCAAACAAAACTAACAGCCGTGTTTCAAGGTGTGTTGTTTACAAACAGCAGAAACAAGAGAATAACGACCATTGCCCTCCAAGGATAGCCAACAAACTCAGGAGTCAGAAAAAAAATATCCCTAACGTGCATTATAGGGGATATAAAGGTCTAAAATATATGCAGAAAAGTGGGCGTGGCACCGAAATGCATGTGGTAGGAAAATGCTATTTAAATGACCGTTTCAACCCCCCCCCCCCCCCCCCCAGCAAAATCTTTTCCAGGATACTGAAAGACTACCTTAATCTATCGAAATATGATGAAAACCAAAAATTGACTTTTTTCAACCTAAACCACTAGGTGGTCCCTTTAAGTTCCATCCAGTATGAGTTGACTGACTTTCACTTAATATCTTCTATGCTCAGACTAGCGATCCAGCAGAACAAGTATTATTATTATTATTATTACTCCGCGATTCACTAAAAGTGTGTGGCGGAGGGTGCATAGCACCTATCGAGAAGGGTTATAAGGGATATGGCAGGAGGCGCCCATGGGCTATTGTGAGGAACCATCCCCGCATTCGCGTGGAGTGATCTGGGAAAACCATGGAAAACCCAGATCAGGATGGCTGGAGTGCTTTATCGAAAGCTACTCCTGTCGGATTTTAAGTTTACTCGCCCGGTAAATCCTTTCTATTCCATTCCCTAATCGCTCGTGGGAAAAATGAGTACAGAAATGAATCGGTTCTGGCCCTGATTTCTCTTATCTTATTTTCACGGTCATTTCGAGATATGAATGTTGCTGGTAGCAATATTTGTTGACTGTCATTCCGAAATACATCTGTCGTGAATTTTTCAATTAGCTTCCGTCGAGAGCAACGCCTTCGGTGTTCCAGGTCTTCCCAACCTAACTCCTTCAACATCGCACTTACGCTTTCCCTCCAACTATATATACCTGTCACGAATCGGGCGGCTCTTCTTTGGACCTTCTCTAAAGCCTCCATTAACCCCTTTTGATGGGGACCCCATACAGAACAACAATACTCTGAGTGAGGACGTACTAGTGACTTGTATACAATCGATTTAACTTCCTGAGTGCATTGATTTAAATTACGACCTAGAAATCGGAGCATACGATTTGCTTTCCCCATTACATTCTCAATATGCTCATTCCACGACAAATTATTACGAATTGTTACCCCTAGGTATTTAGCGGAATCTACCGTTCTAAGGACAGTGTCATTAATCGTATATTCATAGTTAAATGGTGTCACCTTTTTACTTACACGCATGACTTGGCACTTTTTAGCGTTTAACTCCAACTGCCAATCTTTACACCACGCAATTATTTTCGTAATATCGTCTTGTAACAAAGCGCAGTCGTCCAGGGTTTTGATTTCGCGATAAATTATAGCATCATCGGCAAATAATCTTTTCATTCCCCCTATTATGTCGCATAGATCATTGATGTATATGAGAAACAACAGAGGCCCTAACACGCTTCCCTGGGGAACTCCAGACCCCACTTCAGTAAGTGATGAACGCTCACCGTCGAGAACTACACACTGTGTTCTGCCCTTCAGGAAGTCTGCAACCCAGTCGCATATTTGTCTAGATATGCCGTAACCGCGAAGTTTCCTAAGTAACCTAGTGTGAGGCACAGTGTCGAAAGCTTTTTTAAAGTCTAATAGAACCAAATCAACCTGGGATTGCTCATCTATAATTCAGCACAAGTCGTGAATTAGAAGTGCAAGTTGTGTTTCGCAGCATCGGCCTTTTCTGAATCCATGTTGATTTGGATTTAAAAGCTCACCTTCATCCAAGAACCGCATGACATTCGAATAGATGATATGTTCTAAAATCCTGCAAAATATTGAAGTTAACGAGATCGGCCTATAATTCTGAGGATCATTAACATTCCCATTTTTAAACACTGGAGTTACGATAGCGGTCTTCCATTCGGCTGGTATTTTTCCTTGATCCAGAGAGACGGTATACAATTTCATCAAATACGGTGCAATTTCCTTTGCGTATCTTGAGTAGAATCTTGTAGGAATACCGTCTGGTCCGGGAGCCTTATTGGTTTTTACATTCATAAGCAGTTTAGTTATTCCCTCGACATCAAGAACGAGATCATTCATAATTTTGTCGGTACGATTGTTAAATATCGGTATCTCCTCTGAGTTTTCTATCGTGAAAGCCTTTTTAAATATATCATTCAAAATTTCTGCTTTCTCTACGCTTGTTTCTAATAATTCACCATTTTCTTTAATCAGCGACGGCATAACCTTACGAGAGCCTCTTATTACTTTGATATACGACCAGAACTTTTTTGGATTAGTAATCAGATCTTTGGATAAATTCCTGGCTTGGAATTCTTTAAACGCATCGCGCATTGCCTTACGCACTTCCGCACGCAACTGGACTAATTTAGCACGATTAGATGAGTCCCCCGATTTTTTCACCGCGGCATGTAAACGCCTTTGCCTCCTGAGCAAACGTTTCACTTCCCTATTGAACCAAGGGAAGTTATTACTGACCTTAATACACTTCTTAGGAACAAACTTGTTTAAACCGGTCCATATTAGTTCTTTTAAATTAAACCAAAGTTCCTCAACATTTGTATTTAGCGTGTACGTTTCAAAATTCTTCGCAAAATGGTCAACCATACCCGCATCGGTATCATCGTCAAATGTACTATCACCAGCTTGATTCCATTAAGCCGTTCATCCACACTTCGTGTTGATCATTTGAGTATATAATATTCTTATAGTAAAAGGGTCTTGACCTATATGTGGTGTCAAACAATCCTGATTGAATTAATTAGTTAGCTTATGAAACTTCACGGTTACGGCATATTTAGACAAATATGTGACTGGGTTGCCGACTTTCTGAAGGGCAGAACACAGTGTGTAGTTCTCCACGGTGAGCATTCATCACTTACTGAAGCGAGGTTTGGGGTTCCTCAGGGATGCGTGATAGAGCCTCTGTTGTTTCTCATTTACATTAATGATTTGTGCGACATAATAAGGGGGATGAAAAGATTATTTGCCAATGATGCTATCATTTTTTGTGAAATCACAACCCAGGACAACTGCACTTTGTTACAAGAAGATATTATGAAAATAATTGCGTGGTGTAAAGACTGGCAGTTGGAGTTAAACGCTAAAAAGTGCCAAGTCATGCGTGTAAGTAAAAAGGTGACACCATTTAGCTCTAAATATACAATTAATGGCACTGTCTTTAGAACGGTAGATTCCGCTAAATATCTAGGGGTAAAAATTTGCAATAATTTGTCGTGGAATGAGCATATCGAGAATGTAATTGGGAAAGCAAATCGCATGCTTTGATTACTAGGTCGTAATTTAAAACAATGCACTCCAGAAGTTAAATTGATTGCATACAAGTCACTAGTGCGTCCTCACTTAGAATATTGTTGCTCTGTATGGGGTCCCCATCAAAGGGGATTGATGGAGGCATTAGAGATGGTCCAAAGAAGAGCCGCCTGATTCGTGAGAGGTATATATAGTTGGAGGGAAAGTGTAAGTGCGATATTGAAGGAGTTAGGTTGGGAAGACCTGGAGCACCGAAGGCATTGCTCTCGACAGAAGCTAATTGAAAAATTCTCAGCTGATGTATTTCGTAATGACAGCAAACAAATGTTGCTACCAGCAACATTCATATCTTGGAATGGACAGCGAAAATAAGATAAGAGAAATCAGGGCCAGATCCGATTCATTTCTGTACTCATTTTTCCCACGAGCTATTAGGGAGTGGAATAGAAAAGATTTACCAGGCTAGTAAACATAAAATCCGACAGGAGTAGCTTTCGATAAAGTACTCTGGCCATCCTGATCTGGGTTTTCCATGGTTTCCCCATGCGAATGCGGGATGGTTCCTCACAATAGCCCATGGGCGCCTCCTGCCATATCCCGTATATCCCTTCCAAACCATTACCTTTCAGGATAGGTGCAATGCACCCTCCGCCACACATTTTTAATGAATTGCGGAGTAATAGTAATCGAAATGAAGACGGTATCCGAAGGAAGATAAGAAGAGGAGATAAACGCTAAGGTCAGTCACATGTACAGTCACATTCCCAGTTAATGATCAAAACACCAAACGCAGTCCAATAACCACAAGGCCAGCCCGTTACAATGAGGTCAGCCACTTGTTTCTTCAACTTGAAAAAGGGTTAACCCCGAAATATTGGTTTTTTTGTGTATTATTTCATGTTGCTGCAGCCCTTATCGCTTCAACTTTGGAGAGTGTTAGGTGCAATTTATCTATTCTTTTTATATAAATACTGTCTTGCAGCACTTCTTTCATTTCATTGTTACAGATATTATTTAATATCTGTCATAAGAAAGTGCAGAATAAAATGGTCTTACTAAATACTGCATAAGTAAACAGATGCTTTCATTAAGGTAAGAAGATAGCTGCAAAGACAAGTAGAAGAAATAACAATGAATATTATAAGAGACAAACATCGTGACAGACAGAAAATTCTGGTTGTAATGATGTCATCAACAATCCCAGAAAATACTGTCGATACATGTTGTTGTGAGCTTAGCCTTACCGCAAATTGACAACACCGGGTGTAGTTTGAACTAACTTCAATCAAGTGAGAAAAGTGTATATGCGGTTATGTTGGGAACTGACGAAAAATCGGTGTGGGCCAGTGTAACCACCAGATGCCATAGTTCGGTTGACTGTTCGGTAGAGTGAAAGATCAGCAAAACTAGGTTCCAGTATGTATATATATATATATATATATATATATATATATATACGAGGGTGAATCAAATATAAACAAGACTTTCGGCCGTTAGGGCGCAATAGTGGTGGGAGAACGTTCCCGCTTCGTTTGGCGATAGGTAGGTTTGTCAGGAGTGGGGGAAGACCGTTAGCCCCCCCCCCTCGACTCGCTCAGTGCCAACCGTCACGATGTCGGAGCAAGAGGTACACTCGTCGATTGCGCAACGTGTTATAATCAAGTTTCTCGCTGCAGAAGGCGTAAAACCGGCAGAAATCTTGAGGAGATTGACTGCCCAGTTCGGGAAAGAGACACTGTCGCGAGCCAGATTGTTTGCATGGCATAAACGGTTTGTGGATGGTCGTCATCATGTTGAAAATGAGAGCCATAATCGCAGACCCTGCACCAGCATTACAGAGAACAACATCAGCTGTGTTAGACGGCTTATTGAAGATGACAAGCGTCTTACCACTTCTGAAATTGCAAGTAAGGTCGGAATAAGTTATGGGAGCACTTACTCCATACTCACAGAGGAGCTTGGGTACCGTAAGGTGTGCGCCAGGTGGGTTCCTCGCCTTCTCACAGCAGAACAGAAATTGAATCGACTTCAGGTGTGTGAGCGTCTTCTGGCACGATTTCGGGAAGAAGGGGACCCATTTCTGACTCACATCATCACCTGTGATGAAACTTGGGTGCACCACTACACCCCTGAGTCCAAACAAGCGAGTATGGAGTGGAGAAAAAAAGGAGAACCTGGACCAGTGAAAGCCAAGTCACGACTATCGGCTGGCAAGGTTTTGGCTACGGTTTTTTTTTTACCAGTGTGGTTTGCTGCACCTCGATTTTTTGCATGAGCGCAGGACAATCAATGCGGCCTACTACTGTGACATTTTGAGTGAGGTCCGACTTGCATATCGCCGCAAAAGACGAGACCTACCGATGAGGAAAGTGGTTATTCTCCATGACAATGCTCGCCCCCACACAGCAGCCTTAACCAGGGAAAAATTGGAGAAACTGGGGTGGGAGACACTGGACCACCCTCCTTACAGTCCAGACCTGTCACCCTGTGACTTTCATGTGTTTGGTCCTCTCAAGGAAGCTTTGGGAGGCCAAAAATTCAACAGTGATGCTGAGGTGGAAGCCTACGTGCGCAATTGGCCGCAGACACGACCTGCATCTTTCTACATGGAAGGAATTGGGAAGCTGCCTATCCGCTGGGAAAAATGTGTTTCTGAAGCAGGAGATTACGTAGAAAAATAAGATATGTACTTTTTTGCACTTAAAATAAAAATAATATTTTTAAAAATAAAGTCTTGTTTATATTTGATTCACCCTCGTATATATATATATTTTAATAATAACAATGAGCAGGAAAAAGCTTTAAGGCAATAAAATTAAGGAAGGATAGGGAAATATGACCTAACACTTACCACAGATGAAGGCGGCTGGGACGACGAACAAAAAACAAACACAAGAGAAGCGCAATATTTCGGCCTACAACAGCCATAAACGTGCAGAAGGTGAAGCACCAGGCGCCGTCACTTCGTCGTCCCAGCCGCCTTCATCTGTGGTAAGTGTTGGGCCATATTTCCCTATCCTTCCTTAATTTTATATATACTTTTTTTTACTTATGGCTTTATGCCTCGTAGACGTCATTAGAGGCAGGATGTGACTGGATACAAGGAATGGGAAGGAATTCAGCCATGGCCTTTTGAAGGATGCATCCCGGCATTTGCCTGGAGTGATTTGGGGATACCATGGAAAAACCAAAAATGGAACCTGCGTCCTCGCATATGCGAGGCCAGAACATTAGCCATTCACCCACCACGCTTGGTTCCAGTATAAATGTACCGTAACTAGAAGTGTTATCACGCTGATTGAATTTGTAAGCACCTCAAAATTTGTAAAATTTGATACCTATTCGCTACAGGAATTGGGGGACGGGAATCATGTAGAAGCCGATACTGCAGCTTATATCCGAGTATAGGGTGATTTGAAATCTAAAAACTATCTGAACATGTAATAACAGCCTTAAACAGACAGTTGATGATAAAAAAAAAATAACCTTTAAACTCACCTAAATCATAGCAATCCTCAACTTGTAAACACTCAATTTATGTTACGAGACCATATCGTCATTTTTCAACACTTTTTGTCACACTAAAGAATACTTATGGTAATAATTAAACCGGAGAAACAGAATTTTGCAATAAACAACACATAATATATAGTTTCAAGCAGTTTAAAGTAATAAAACACAAGTTTTTAATGAACCAGCACTTTAAAAAATTAAATACAACACATTTAAAGCATTTCTGATATTAAACGATACGGTTCTTACAACTTAAATTCTTTCAGAACACTGGGATAAACCTTTCGAGAATTTCTGTACAGTAAATAAAGTTTGAAAGGAATTTTTGAAAGATACTGCATCCCTTACAAATTGCAGATTAAATCTTTGCAACATAAAAATTTCTTTCCTGCAGCTACAATGTTGAGTAGCTTGTGCTATTATCAATATAGTCTGTACTATTTTGGTCCTATTGTCGAACCAAAGTTGGAAGGAAGTGCAGCCTTTGAAGCAAAAAAATGGACATTTTTGGCAAGGCTAGAGTAGAACTATAAGCTATTACATAAAACTGGACCAAAAGAAAATATTAAATCTTAAATCACAATCCTCTCTGCATAGAACATTAGGGACAAAGAGGATTCTACACATTTTGACAATTTAAACAAGTTCATACTTACGGAACTTCTCAGCTATTTGTGCGATAAGGTTCTGGAACGCCAACTGTGGAGTTCCTCCGTACAGTTCGAACCACATGAACGCGTCGAGGTGCTCTGCCAGCAGAGAAGAGGCGAGAGCTTTCCGCTGCTTCAAATAAGCCAGCAGCCGTTTGCACAGGGTTTCCGCGTGGTTTACGTGGGCTCCCGTAGTCGGATCTTCGAAGTGTTTCCCACGGGTTACCACCGTGTGTACGAACGGGGACACGCCTCCCGCTTTGATCGAGTCGACGTACTCTTCCCGGTAGTCGCTCCAAATCTCGGTTCCGGGAAGGATGTGTTCAGAAAAAACTGACGTCAGTGTATCACAGCACCAATCTCTGATGTACGCCACCATTCCCCGTCTCTCCGTAATGCCGTAAATACTCAACACCCACTTCTCCTGATATTTCTTCTTCGTCGTGATTTGTCTCTGGTATACCTGCACGACACGGCCCTTCCCTCCGAACCGGTAACGGTCCAGCGACTGGAGTATTTTCCAAGAACAGATCTGTGTGAAGTAACGGTACATGTGTATCACGGTGTTACCAGAAACGTCCGACAGGTGCACGGCCAGTCCCGGGGAGGTGTTGCAACACCACAGCCACATGAGGACGAAGACGGTCCTGAAATTCACGGCTATTCCGTCGAAAAACGTACGCGCCCGAATGCTCCGACACCTCTTACACTTCGGACACCGGAATACGAAACCAAAAGAATGATTGTTCTTTCTAATTATGGTGCAACTTCTCCTGCAGTTCCTGCCCCTGCAAGTCATTGAAGTCGGCAGTAAATGAAGGTTCTGGAGCTCAGTCAATACTTCTCTATCGTCCCGTCGGAACAGATCAAAAACGTCAACCAGGTTCTCAAAATTCATGATGCCTGCTTCACTGGACTGCAGTATCTGCTGATATCTGCAAAATGAAACAAAGGGAGTGTTAAAATATCTTATCACTGTAGCTGACCACAGTTAATCAAAATGTTAACTTCATCAATCATTAATTTGCTACTTAAAAAGTTAACTTTGATAATCGGTAAAGCATTACATTTTTTATTTATTTATTACTTGTTTACGGACATTGGAGTCCACGGAATTCACAATGGTTGGTGTACACTGCTTAAATATCATACAAAACAATTTAATAAAGAAAAATGGCTTATAGTCTACTTTCACTAGAATAATAAAATTTTACTATACACTAAAACTACTAAGTCAAAAAATTTCTGATTAAAATTTGCTGTTACTTGTTTATTCATATCTTAAGATACAACAACAGAGCTAGAAATTCGTTTATAAATCCAGGCGTATTTGTTACTCCTAACTTTCAGTCTCAGGCGTAAAACGGAAATGTTCAGGCGTAATTATATTAATTAAAAATTGTAAATAGGTTTAGATAAAAATATATGGTATGTCAGTATATTACATACCAAAATTGTGTAATATGTTAATAGAATTATTGAATTTTACACAGTGATCTTCATCTTCAGTGATAACTTGTTTGATTCCTACATATTTTCAAAATATTTTTTTTTTAAATACAAATAAATCAACATGTAAACTAAAAATTGGAAAATATTTTCCTTGATGTACAAATTCTAAGAATTCACAGTTTGCAGCACAATTTACCAGCGAGATTGCTGAAACTAAAATATTCAGTTTATTTAATATACTGTAACTACTTGTCCTTACAATAGGTATAAAGTTAATAATCTTACGAGA
This sequence comes from Vandiemenella viatica, assembly GCA_031002005.1. Lineage (NCBI taxonomy): Eukaryota > Metazoa > Arthropoda > Insecta > Orthoptera > Morabidae > Vandiemenella > Vandiemenella viatica. The sequence continues at coordinate 44,801 of JARYHS010002816.1, forward strand.
CATCTTGACTTCCTTCGTTAACTTAATAACGCACGCACTAGAATTGTTTTTTACTTCGTGGTACTTCTCCTACAATGTTGCCACATCTTCTGAACTTCACAAACGTTTCACATATCAACAATACGACAGTAATTCTAATTGAAATTAATTCATTGAATTAAACCTTGAACATGCAAAACTGAAAACGAAGTTCCCAAATGTTATTTTTTAATTTAAGTTTCAATGCTTAGGTGTATTTTCTACGCCTTTGACTGAGATTGCAGGAGTAAAACGAAAAAATTCAGGCGTAACGCCTGGTCAATTTCAAACACTGTACAAGAATGTAACAAACTGTCTTGGTTTTACCCTACTATGACAGAATTTGTGGAGACCATCCAGTCCCTAACGGTTCCAGATACTGATATCCTGGTCAGCTTTGACGTGGTATCGCTCTTCACCCGCGTACCGGTAAGGGACACACTTGACCTGATATGCCGCCATTTTGAACCGACCACAGCAGACCTCTTTGAACATGTCCTTACATCCACTTATTTCATGTATGGAGGGATATACTATTGTCATGTGTAGACCGAGCGAGTGGCAAACTTACTCACTGTGGGTCCGTCCTACCGACTACTTACTGTCGGCTGTGGTAGTTCTGGTTTCCAGTCGGCATCTGTATGCTTCTGGCTAGGATAAAAATACATTCACAGAGACTTAATTTGCGTAAAATCAGGACGTAGGTGCTCCTTGAAATGATATGAAGAGTTGTGACTAGTACTTGAATTACTGTTGAAAGCGGCGGTGTGGTACAGTTACAAGTAATTGGTACATAAAATCGGTGTTTCCGATATTGGAATAGTGGACCATAGGATCCAAAACTGATGCAGAATGCATTCCAATCCAGCAGAGGGAGAATGATAGGAAAAATGCCTAAAATGGCCTAATTGGATGGTAACAGGTCTGCCCTACGAAATTTCACATCACGGACTGGGGCGAATCGTGCGCGCAAAAAGGTGCCCTCGATTCTGGAAGGTAAGGAAAGCCTTCCTCTCATTGGCTGTTTGTCACGGCGAACATGCGTGTGGTTCACGTGCTCATAGTGTGTAAGCCTCGTGTACCCGTCGTGCTATACAGTGTTCCCACAGTAAGGACTGTAAGACCAGCGATCTTGATGCTGGTGTCGTATATGAGCGGTGTAACCTTCGTGTATTGTGCTGGCTTGGGAACGCTCTGCCTTCATTACCACTAAAATCTATACTACAAATCTATATTAAAATCAGCGACCGCAATATTATGAACAATCTGATGGAGTGGCTCTCCACTCTCCCCGGTAGTAGCAAACCTCTACATGGAGGATTTTGAAGAGAGGGCACTAGAGAGTGCCACCCTCAAACCTTCTTGCTTCTACCGCTACGTCGATGATACTTTCGCTGTGTGGCCACACGGCATTCAAGCGTTGGACGAATTCCTCGACCATCTCAATTGAATCCATCCTAATAGGTGCTTTATGTAGCAAATAGAAAAGTACGAGTGCCTCCCATTCCTAGACATCTCGATAAAGCGGAAACCCGATGGTACTTTGTCGCATAGCGTATACCGCAAACCCACCCACACTGAGAGCTACTTGGGTGCAGCCAGCTTCCATCATCCGGCACAACACAACTCTGTATTGGCCACACTGGTACACAAAGCGAGAGCAAACTCCGATTGTGAGAGCCTGCCGACAGACATGAAACATCTCAAGACCATCTTCGAACAGAACGGCTACTCTCGACGGCAGATATAGTGTGCCTTTGTTCAGAAGATACCAAGACCACCGTCGGAGCAAGAAGAAACACCGAAAACTCCATATGCCACGAACAAGTCGGGAAAAATTGGTAGACTCCTGGCGCGGCATGGGATAAAAAGTATCTTCCAGCGTCCCGCCAAAATACGTGGCATGCTGCGTTTGGTAAAAGATGACTTAGGCCTGAGGAAACCTGGGATTTATTCCATACCGTGTGAGTGCAGCAAAGTATATATCGGTCAGACCATCAGAACGATCGAAGAGCACCTTAATGAACATAAACGACATCTAAGGCTGTTGCAACTGGAAAAGTCTGCATTAGCCGAGTCGACGAAGAACAAAGGATAGAGTTCGACAGAACAGTAGTGCTGGCTAGGTCATAAGCGAGGCGTTGGAGATCCGGCTAAATGACAATAACATAAAAAGGGATTTTGGGCTCTACCTGAGCGAAGCCTGGAGACCAATCATTAGCGATCGCTGATGAGAGCAAAAGCAGACCTGCAAAACAGGGTGTAGAGGGCGCAAATGACACCAAGCGGGCGCCGCAGCAGAATACGGATTAGACCAGCACTTACGGCCAATGAGAGCGGCCTCACCAGCATCTCGGACCGCCAGCACACCCGGGCGGGAACGCGGAAATGGCGCCAGCCGGTGAGCGCAGCGGGCCGCGTATGGGACCAGAGCTCTCGACCAACCAGAGTGAGCGCGCCTTCCAGCTGAAGGTATAAACGAGGTTCGCTTCATGGCCAAGCCAGTCGAGGCGGTGACGGCAGAGCAAGCTGTCAAAACATCAACACCAACCGACTGGTCACCCGAGAGGAATTCATTTCATCAATACGGCGGGAAAGTCTCCACTTGCACATAAAGATGGATGATATGCCTCGGGAGGTACTACACACTCGTTAGCTACGGAATTATTTATATCGAGAAAGTTTGAGAATATAAGATCAAGTATTACACCAAATATATTAACTTTATTATTAATTTGAAAAAGGTTTAATAACAAGGTTGTATCTGATAATTTCTTTGATAGTGTTTTTTCACAAAGAGTTGCCTTAGCAGTGTAGAAAGGATAACTGCCATTGTTACTGTGTTTCTGCTGCACATTTGGCATATTAAAATCTCCAAACAGTAACCAGTCTGAGTCCAGGTTCTTAAGATTTATTTCTTCAACAGCCTTGCAGTAAGAAATCATAGTAATTTCTGTTGTAAGTGGAGGAAAGTATGCAATGCCTATGATTAAGCTATTTTTAATCCCTAAGATTCTTATAAGTAAGTGCTCAACATCAGTCGTTGCTTCTAACTGGAGACATTGGTATTTATTCTTAATGGCTATTGGAACACCACCACCACCAAAGAATGAACTATTGTTTACATTTCCGTCATTTCTAAAGATAACATAATTATTAAGGTTCAACTCTGCGTTATAAACTTTTGAGTCAATAACACAATAACATCATAATCATTCAAAATGTAGTTTGCTTTTTCAACTTCCCTTAGTTTAGTTTCAAGTCCACACACATTCCGATAATAAAATTTTATGCAATTTATACAGTTACATTTTTTGAGTACTTATTGTTTCTCATTATATCCACTATCTTAGGTTGTCCATTAGCATATTTAATAGTTTTTACCACTTTGTCCTTATTCAGGATGTTTAATTGGTCACGAATAGTGTTGCAAACTGAAAAAAAAATGTTTTTTTTTCAGCTTTGTGAAAAAAAACATGAAAAAAAAACCTAGCACCCGTGTTTTTTTTTCTAAATTTCGTTTTTTTTTTTTTTTTTTCCAGAAAACAATATATTTGATAAATTATAGTTTTATTTAAGGAACTTCCATTTCACAAGGGTGTTTTAAGTCTTACTGGATCATATAATGTCTCACATAATGATTCATAAGTGTATCTATATAGGTAACATAATTTTATTCATCCTCTATGTCAGTACCACATTCACCAACACTAGTTCGGTCAGTGTCGGAATTTTCTGTCTCTTCTTCTGTCTCCAGAAATAGTTAAATTTTCTTTTACTGGTTGTTCTTGTATTGTACGCAAAAGATTTTGAGATTGCAATTTTAAATTGTGAGCAAAGTACACACTGTGCATAAAGACTGCGCCGATAGTTCTGTATTACGGTCTTTTAAGTTTGAATTAAAATCTATTATCATACAAAATAGGAGCTTTACTTCTTTTCAATCGTTTGTTTACACCAACGGTTGCAAGGAAACGATTCATAATTAGGGACCGTTCACAAACTACGTGGCTTGGTCCAGAGGGTGGAGGGGTTAGCTGGAAGGCTACGCTGGGCTACGTGGGGAGAGGGGGAGGGGGTTCCGAGCCAGGCCACGTAACTTTCCTTTCGTAACATTTTTCACAGTTAAAATGAGGAACTGAACTCACAACAGCATGTGAGTATTTATTTCCCTCAGTTAATTATACCCGTATGTATTTTGCAATAGTCGGACAAGAGAAAACAGTACAAAATGGCTTCTGGAACCAAAACGGAAGAAAGCTACGTGCTTCGTGAGCAGGGGGGGGAGGGGGGGAGGCAAAAGCCACGTAGGGCTATGTGGGGGTTCACAGGAGGCCAAAATGGAGCTATGTGGTTTATGCACGCTCCCTTACTGACAATTTAATGAGTCAGTACCACTGTACTCTGAGAGTTAACAAGTATACGAATATAAGGAAAGCCCAATAAGGCAAAAAAACCGTGGATAAATTTTTTCCTAATTTTTTTAAAAGATCTGTAGGTAATTTTGTAGGGCTGGCAGCACTATATCAAATAGCAAGTATCAATCCAAATAATGGGGAATGGTGATTCCTTCTCGCGCAACCTAGTCTCTTCGGGAAATCCCCGTTCATAAAGAAACTTTGAGTCAATTTTGCCAATATTTCGTAATTTTTTTTCCCTACTGAACCAGAAGAATATAGTAGATTTTAAACTAAGATAAGTACTTAGAATAAACTCTAAAACAGTCATTTTAAACCATAACTGCCTTACAAATTTGAGATTTAGTATTTGAAAAAAAAAAAAAAACGTGTTCCAGAAAAAAAAAACATTTTTTTTCAAAGTTTTTTTTCATGTTTTTTTTTCAAGCCAGAAAAAAAACCGTTGTTTTACAACACTAGTCACGAAGCTTGTTTAAGTCCTTTCTCTGCATCGGAGTTAGGTCAGCAGAAATTTTTATCGGGCTATCACTTTTGTGCTTATTTTTCAAAACAGTCAGATCAGTCTCAGTCATTCATAACCATTTTAATTGGTCTAAGTCGTCCCTTATCATTATCCGTTCATTTTCCAAAATGAAAAGATTTGGACTGTTTCACATCACACGGCAGTTTCAGACCGTTGAAAATTTCTGATACTGATTTTTTATCAAATTCAATCCGCTCTGTAAACGAGATCGAATCAGACTCCTTTACATGGAATACAATTGGGTTGTTTTTGCGTGTAGCCCTGTCAATCGTTCCGTCAAAGATCGAAGATAATACATAGATGTTTTTAACCTCGTCATTTTCACTTGGTGAACTAATATTGCCTGATTTTAATTGTTCAATTGTTTTATTCATTTTGCTCACATCCCCCGACAGCTTTGCAATTTATGTCTAAACGTCTAACCTCAGATACGAATAGTTCTGCACAGTTCACATGGATAGGACGCTGGCAACTATTACATTTGAAGTACTTTCCAAGATCTTCTTCACACGAGGAATAGTACAAAATTTAATTGAGATGTATCTATTCATTTTTGAATTACAATTATGTAAAGCCTTTCAAAATTTGTTCAAAACAATGAATATTTTTGAATTGCTGTAGAAGTACTTCTAGATAAGCTAGAGAGCTGACAGAGGTGTCATTTTACTGCATTTTTTACATTAAATGCATCTGGACTACATTTCTATACCAGGATATATTGATTTCATTATACATGTTGGGGATTTTATAATATCTGAGCCACTGAAAAGTGATAAATATTATAGTCAACTTTTATGAGTCAATGAGACAAATGGAAAGTAATGAATATTTTTTTTGATATCTCATCTAGTTTTTGAGATATCGTATGTCAAACTTCAGATGGTTAAGTTGAAAAGCTGCCTAGAAAAATTTCGCCGACATTTTTGATGATAAATTCTTCTGTAACTCAACGAGACAAATTGAAAGTAAATAATACCATTTTTTGATACCTCTCTTAGTTCTCGAGATATTGTGTCTCTAAACTGAGGCAGTCAGGATGACATGCAGCCTGGACCAGAAAATCTGCATAAGTCACTAGGAACTACACAGTGAACAAGCACATTAGACGTTTTGTTACTAGATGTAGTGGTTAGGCTGAAATTCGGCCTGCACCAGAAGAAAAAAAGCCACCAAAAGCACAAGGAACTATACATATAAATAATTTTTAACATTCAATATTTTAAAAACTAAGCGATATATATATATATAAAATTATTCTTTACTTTCAATTTGTCTCGTTGAGATACATAAGAATCAACCATTAAACTCATCAAATTTAAGCAGCTCGGATATCGTAGTATTTCCTACACATTCAGTATGATCTGCAACTGGACTGAAGCACATGCGTGTATCACGATGTAAACTCGACCCAGTGATTAAGACTGCAGTTTGGACCAGAAACAACCTAAAGCACGAGGAATGGATCACGTTTACACCACTATACAGTGAATGTATTACTGCAAATGCATTAGGACAGTTACAGCTCACACTGAAGGTGTATGATGAAATTAATTGTTATAATTTATGCTACCCAAACAGGTATCAATGTATAAAATGTTGCTATTACTCGAAATGAAGTTAGTGACGCATTTAATGTGTTTAGGTCTATCTACATCGTTTGTTTTTGTAGGTTGAAATGCAGCCTGGAAGGATTGATTTTGTTTCAGAAAAGGTATGAGGAATTTGGTTATTATTAGTAATTAATAAGCTTCTTTCACGAGCGAAATATTCACGACCTGTATCATGACGTAAACTACTCGCCCAAGAATTTAGTTTTCTTTGTCAGCACTTATTCCTAATTTTATTGTTGGTGTATAAGATGTGTTTACAAATGGCCACCGACTCTACTGATGACGCTATTGCACTAGGGTTACCACATGTCCCCGTTTGCCGGGGACAGTCCCCGTATTTAGCTCTCTGTCCCCGGACAGATTTCGTCCCCGGATTTTTACTGTTGTCCTCAGATTTTTTTTAATCAAGTGAGAGATCTTTAAAAGCCCTATTTTGCTAAAGCATTCGTTTAAAGCAAGAGATATGAAGCGCCCTTCTTTCCTTGTATGTGCCTAGGAACAAATGAAAATTACAATGATACTGCGTCTTGGACACAACAGCTTTGTGCTGTGTGCAACATGGCTGTCTGTGATCCTCATTTAAAATACAAAATATAAACAATATGTGGCTTTTAAGTTAACTCATCCTTTAAACATATAAATTATAAAAGTACAACCCGTAGTACATATGCCGAAAGCGTCCCCGGATTTTTGTGAAAAAGTTGTGAAACGTCCCCGGATTTATAGAAAAAATTCTGGTAACCCTATATTACACATAATAATTTTCATGTGTATCTTTCTGCTTTAATATGCACTTTTTCTCGAAAGATATGTCCTCAGAAACGTGTATACGAAATTTCGGACCAATGGAACGATTACCTCTAGCTACGCCCTTATTGCACAGTTACCAAACATATAAGGGGATTCTATCATTACTGTGGCGCCGCAATATTGTGATTGATTCTTATAGAACTCGACAAAACAAATCGAAAATAAAGAATAACATTTTTTGATATCTCGCTTGGTTCTCGAGATACCGTATCTCAAAATTGACGTAGTTAGGTTGAAATACGGCCTGGACCAGATGAAAAATTTCGCTATAGCCAAATTTGATGATGAATTTTTACGTAACTCGATGAGACAAATGTAAAATAAAGAATAAAGTTTTTTGATATCTCGTTCTCGAGATATTGTATCTCAAAAGTGATGAGGTTAAGGTGGATCCGGCAGGGACCAAAAAAAAAATTTTCTACCAAAACCACCATATCTACATGGTGGAAATGCACTATACGTGGTTTTATTTTCCTCCTAGTGATTGTTGTTAGGTTGAAATACGGCCTGGACCAGAAGAAAAACCATCAAAAGCAGAAGGAACTATACCTATGGCTGATTTTTTAACATGCTATATCTCGAAAACAGATATCAAAAAAATTTATTCTTTATTTTCGATTTATTTCGTCGAGTTCTGCAAGAATTCATCATCACGATTTGGGCGCCACGGTAATGATAGAACTGGCCAACATATAATAATCATACTAAAAATAAGTTATCACTTACTTTCCCATTACATTACCAACAGAATAAAAACATCAAACTTACCAAACCACGCAAAGTATCGTCATATGTTTAAAAAATTGATCTACGTATACTTTTCCACAAAACCATAGCAAGGACTTTCAAGAAATAAAAAACATCTGCAACAGAAAACGAAACGACCCATACAACAATTTTTACACTCGGCGCCAGCAAAGCGAAGAACAAGAAAACAACCATCTAGCGAAATGTTACTTCAAAGATAAAAAAACATTATACACAACGATTCAAAGATTAATATTTAATTACTTTTTAGCGTTTTGCAGTGGTGCTATTTAACACTGCTATTTAACCTAAGGTTGTTCTTGTCATGGAGGAAGTATTTCTTTCCTCCATGGTTCTAGTTTGCTGGACAATTCGCATACATTTTACTAACAAGAAAAAATCACATATATATATATGCAGGATTTACATAAAATCAGAAAGATGACGCGTTGTAAAAATAAATAAAAAGACAGGTGCGTGTATCATTGTGTACACGTCCAAGAATTGAAACTTGTATGTGTCATAAACACTTTTTTTTTTCTCTATTTTTCATACGTATTTATTTTCTGTGTATTTTTTTTATGTTTCTTTCGCACTCGAGTGGATGAATGACACTAGATTTATTGCATTTAAACTGCAAATAGGAACTTTATCCAACCATTAATAATATATATAGCTTAACGGAAAAAATTGAATTTACAAATGAAAACGAAATATGGTTCCTCACTTCAATAATAAGAATAATTTGTGCCTGTCGAGGAATGTCTTCTATCAAATATTCCAGGCGTGAAAGCAACTTATGTTTTAAGAGTTTGTATGGGACATATCAACTTGTTAACCCTTCGAAGTAATGCAAACTATTATTTCGGTGAATTTTATTCAAAATGAATGTGTAATCCTATTACCAGTAAATAGTAGCGAAAAGAAATGCACATATTTTCCCCACCTGGGGATCGAACTCACGACATTTTGTATACTGACACGTTCATCAGCCACACTAATATTCGGCTGGCTTACCAGAGTGCTAGAGTTGTACCAGTCTAAAAATGAGGCTATACTAATAGGGATGAAATTACATCAGAGGTAGGTAAATTGATGGAGAGATTTATATGGAACCACGTCAGAATAGCAAGATATAAAATGGACAAAAGAGATGGGTTTAGGCTTAAGTTAATAGTGTAGCACTGGATTGCTCCAAGGCGATTGATATTGTAAAGCACCAAATGCTATTAAATAAGGTAAAATCGTTTGGGGGAGAAGAAAAATTGACTTGCTGGGATCAGGATTTCTTAAAAGATACGCATTCGGGGAAAGCTGGTTCAAATACCCGTCCAGGCAACCATATTTGAGTTTTCCATGGTTTCCCCAAATCACTCCAGGCAAATGCCGGGATTCTTCCCTCGAAAGGCCATGGCTGAATTCATTCCCATTCCTTATCCCCAGTCCCATTCTGCCTCTGATGACCTTGATGTTGATAAGGCATTAAGTCGTAAGTAAAAAAAAAGGAATCTTAAAAGATAGAAAAACTAGTATCAAAAAATATGGAAGTCAATATGGGATTGCCATATAGTAGTGTATTGGGAGCCTATTCATTACTCTGATGAATGGCTGTTTTGCTTGCTTGCATTCAGTCATTAGTGTGCTCACAAATGACATTAATATTACACAATGGGAGAAGAATGTGAACAGCTATAGAGTGATTTGGTCAGGATAACTAGTTTGGTATTATAACATGGAATGAAGATAAATGCCAAGAAGAGCAATTTCATTATGAATTCAGATAACTTATGAAGGAATGGAGACTTTGTCAGTGTGTCAGTTGTATAAAAAAAAACTCTCAAGCCTATTACTAGGAGAGTTTGTCAATTTGATGTAAGATAACCGACTTCATCTTTTGGCGAAGTGTCTGATTCCTGAACTGGTTTCTCATATACATTTCTCACTGGTCAATGGTTGTATCTACTGCCAATTGACTACAGGCATGATTTTTTTTTAAAAAGTTTCTGTATGATTATCGGGTGAAGACATTAAGTATAAATATCCTGGCAAAATATTTGATAGTAAACTTCATTTGCAGGGTTTGAAAATCATTTATTGCAGAGGGTGATAAAGAAATGAAACATAGAAGTGAGGAAATTGGATTACGAATGCTTGGTCAGACCATGGCATGAATATGGTGGTGTGGTAAGGGACTTACAGTTTGTTTATCAGATACAGGAGTTGGAGTATAAGGAAATGAGGGCTGCTAGATTTGTCTCTGGAAATTACCACAGAACACAATCAGTAACTGATATGATAAAGGACCTGGGTTGGGAGTCATTGGAGGGTGAAGAGAGTGCTGGGAGTGTATAAGGCGTATATTGGCGATGAGGCATGGATGGATATTGGTAGAAGAATTAGGAGAAGGGAAGAGATGACCATGACCACAAGCTGGCACTTGATTTCAGGCATAAGGCAGTAGAAATTACCGCAGAACACAATCAGTAACTGATATGATAAAGGACCTGGGTTGGGAGTCATTGGAGGGTGAAGAGAGTGCTGGGAGTGTATAAGGCGTATATTGGCGATGAGGCATGGATGGATATTTGTAGAAGAATTAGGAGAAGGGAAGAGATGACCATGACCACAAGCTGGCACTCGATTTCAGGCATAAGGCAGTAGAAATTACCGCAGAACACAATCAGTAACTGATATGATAAAGGAGCTGGGTTGGGAGTCATTGGAGGGTGAAGAGAGTGCTGGGAGTGTATAAGGCGTATATTGGCGATGAGGCCTGGATGGATATTGGTAGAAGAATTAGGAGAAGGGAAGAGATGACCATGACCACAAGCTGGCACTCGATTTCAGGCATAAGGCAGTAGAAATTACCGCAGAACACAATCAGTAACTGATATGATAAAGGAGCTGGGTTGGGAGTCACTAGTTCGTCGCCTGCCGCGAGAGAGGGAACATCGCCAGCGAGGACCAACCAGCGCCGAGAAGCCAGCTACCCGCCGAGGCCAGCCGAGCCGAGCACCCGCTCGGGCCGAGTCGCCGCAGTTTCGCGCCGCGCCGCCAGGGTATATAAGGCGGCTAGCGCGGTCCAGCGGAGCGCAGTAGCGCTCGGAGAGTCGCAGCGCGAGGTTCGCCTGCCGCGCTCTCCAACCTTTGGCCGAGGCTTCCAAGCTTCCCTAAGGTACTGACTACCTGACTTGGACCAGACAACCTACGCCTGTTGCACTGCGTGGACCCTTCAAAAAAGCAAAGTCGTCAGACCCGCGCAGTGCAACCTTGGTTAGAGGGGCATCCTCCCCTGTCCTCCGAGGAGTAGATAGTCCACCGTGCCAGGGCCTGCACTTGTGTAGTAACCAGCACGTGTGTGATTAGGGCCGCTTCTGGGTGAGGGAAACCTAACGGTGACAACGAATCACCCTAAAGCGGCACCCCCTAGCTGACAATGACGGACTCCGACACGGACACCCGACTGGACATGACCTCCCCTGAAACTGTACCCGCCCTCATATCCCTAGGTATACCCCCAACCGACGCGAGGGATATGGACACGCTGGTGGACGTGGTTGATGGTCTTCGACCTGAGACTCCACCATCCGTCCAGCCCGAGGCCGATGTAGTCCCCGACGACCGTGGCACCAAAAGGGTCTGCTCACCTATCCAGGCTGGCAAGGTTAAACAGCCTAAAGCAGACCCCCGAGGCAGCCGCGGGGTCAGTAGTATTCCGGTGCCGAGTCTTCCCGCCCGCAAGGGAAGAAAGGCCGCCTCTGGAAATCCCCCCCTCCCTACCGCCACCTCCCGTCGCCGGGAAGATGCGCCAGTCCCCAGCACAAGCCACGGCTTTGTTGATGGGGGCTACGCACTTGCCAGGCGAACCTGCAGGACGCCTCCTCTCTATCCTCCGAGCAGTTGGCATTGGACAATAGGTTCGCTTGCCTATCGCAGGGGGCTGAGGCCGAGGAGCTCTCGAGCAACCGGCCGCAAGCCTCTGACCCGGTAGTGCAGCGTCCTGTCCCCGAGCCAACCCCCACAGCTAGGAAACCACTCCCCCCTCCCCTCCGCCCCCGATGGCTTCGGAGAGGATGGACGCCGACCAGACGTCGGCCCCGTCAGCTCCGGAGACGAAGAGGGCCACCCTCCCGCCCATCGTCGTGGAGTTCAGTGAGAGCTACACGAAACTCCACGAGTGGGTGAAATCGGTCGTGAAAGATCCGTTCCAGGCCAAGACGGCCGGGGGTGACCGGATCAAGTTCACGTTTACCACTGTGGACGATTACACCCGCGTGAGGACGATGCTGGAGGAACATCGAACCCCCTATTACACGTTTCCCACCGGAACGGTGAAAACCGTGAAGGTGGTGATCCGTGGACTCCCGAGGTCCTTCCCAGTGAAGGACCTCAAAGAGGAACTGATTGCCATGGGCTACGACGTGAAGTCTGTAGCCCAGCTAAAACGTCCTGGCACCGGCGCGGAGATGCCTCTGTTTCTTGTGGTTGTCCCCGACACGCCGCAGAACAGAGAGCTCTTCCGTGTCGAGAGCATCTATCACCTCAGGGTGAGTGCTGAAACCCTCCGATCCTCCCCTGGACCGCAGCAGTGCTTTAACTGCCAGGCCTATGGCCATGTTGCACGTCACTGCAACATGAGCCCGGTCTGTGTAAAGTGTGCGGGAGCACACGATTCGAAGCTCTGCACGGCCCAGAAGGACAGATCCACTGCTAAGTGCAGTAACTGCGGTGGCGCCCATGTAGCGAGCTACAAGGGCTGCCCATCCTTCAAGCGGGCCCGTGACCGTATGCGTGGCGTCCAGTCCCCAGCGGACAAAGGACGCCAGCAGAAAGTCCGGCCCCAGACCGGGACTGAAGCTCAGGAGCCTCCTGCTGCCAAGGGTACTACTCCTGCCCAGGAGAAGACCCAGCAGCAGGAACAGCCCCTGCAGCAGAAGCCCCCAAAGCCCACCCAGCAGAAGCCCCAACCCCCCAAACCCGCCCAGCAGAACCCCCAACCCCCAAACCCGCCCAGCAGAAACCCCCCCAACAGAGGAATCCTCCCAAAAAAGGAGGAAACCCTGCTCAGAAGAGGCAGCCCAAGCAGCAGACGAGGAAAACATTCTCAAACGCGGCCAACCTTCGCATTGAGAATGTGACCTTCGCCCAAGCTGCCACGGGCAGCCAGGCCCCCGCGGACACCTCTGTCCCTATGGAGGTGGCCGCCGAGCAGAATCCCGTAACTCCCCCCCCGACAAACACCACATCGTCAATGGTCGACATCATGCAAGCGCTCCGCGCAATGATAGACACATTGACGATGACGGTGCAATCCCTATCCCTGAAGATTGAACTGCTTGTTCAAGCTTCATTGAGGACGCCCCAGGCCACCACCACCACATGCTCTTGCACGAACCACAGTGAATAGACGGCCTAATATTAGAAGCCTGAAATTCTGCGTGTGGAATGCTAACAGCATTGTTGGACAGATGATGGAGTTCAGGCACTTCCTGCAAGAGCAGGAGATTGATGTGTGTCTAGTTAGCGAGACGCACCTCAAGCCAGGGACTCCGAGCATCAGTGGCAAACTACTCCTGCTATCGTCGCGACCGCCAAACCGCAGGGGGAGGCGTAGCGATATATGTCAGGAGTGGAATCCCCCACTGCCAAGCTAGGGTTCCTGATCTGCAGACTGTCGAGGCTGTTGGGGTGGAGGTCTCCACCCCTGGGGGGAGACTCACAGTGGTGGCAGTTTACCGACCCCCATGCAGGCTTGCGGCTGCGGACAACAGGACCACCCTGGAAGCGGACTTCACTGCACTTGCCTCCATCAGGGGCAAGGTTCTGTTCGGAGGCGACTTCAACGCGAAGCACCCCGACTGGAACAGCAGGGTCCGAAATGTGGCAGGCATCACGTTACGGAGGCTCGCCAGTGCACTAGACATGCATGTCTGGGGTCCGGATGAGCGACACACTACCCTTTGGGTAGAGGTAGAGCTCGCCCGGAACGTCCTAGACATTGTAGTCACCAGGGCACTGACAGGCCTTGTCACTGGTCAGACCATTAACCAGCTGTCCTCCGACCACTGTCCCGTGACATTGGAGGTGGACGCAGGTGAATGATATGACTCGCGCCCAGCATCCCACGACCTCCGTAAGACCAACTGGAGAAGCTTCAAGCAGTCGCTGTCCTCCTCACTGGCTGACCAGCGAGTAGAGGACTTGAACGCGGCAATCAGGGCCTTTGAGGAAATGGTGGAGGAGGCTATATCGGTCTCCACCCCGCTTCACTCTAGGAGACTCCCAACACTCAACTTGCCGCCCCACCTTCTTGCTGCCATCAGGCATAAGAACAGGGTTGCAAGGGAGTGGAAGCTGACCCCACAGCCCCGACACCAGAAGACTCCTAAACCCGCCTTCAGAAGCAACTGGAAGCGGATCTGACCCACCACAGGAACCGTCTATGGGACGCCCGAGTTTCGGCGCTCACCCCAGACGACGGGACCTTGTGGGCCCAGACCCGCAGCTTCACAAGGCGGAAGCGGAGAATCCCCAACCTGGAAGGTACCAACGGTCCCATCCATCGACCTGAAGGCAAGCAAATGCCTTGGCCGATGGATTCGAGCGCAAACTTCCGTCCCTCCGAAACGCATGCAGATGACCAGGTTCTGAGAGACACCGAAGACCGTCTGCGCGTTTTCCTCCAAGCTGACGACGGAGACGAGGAGATAGACCCCCATCTCCCCTGAGGAAGTGGCCAGCTGTCTTGCAAGGCCTCCGGCCAAACAAGGCTCCTGGCCACGACCGGGATCGGGAACAGATGCCTGAGGAATCTGCCACCTGAAGCCCACGGTTTCTGGCAGACATCTTCAACCGCATCTTGCGGACAGGGGTCTTCCCGCAACGGTGGAAGCATGCTGAAATAGTAGCTATCCACAAAAAGCGGGAAGAACCCCTGTCTCCCCCAGAGTTACAGGCCCATCAGTCTCCTACCGTCGATCAGTAAAGTCTTTGAGAGGCTGCTACTGAAGAGGATGCAATCCTTCATCTCAGATAGCAGTCTACTCCCCAACCACCAGTTCGGTTTCCGCAACGGGCACTCGACCACCCAACAGGTGCTCCGCATTGTGGAAAACAGCAAACCCATGCCTTCGCCCACAAAAGAGTACTGCGCTATGGTGTCCTTGGACGTAGCGCGTGCCTTTGACTCGGTCTGGCATTCTGGGTTGTTACTGAAGCTTTACCCAGCAGGGCTTCTCGGGGCCACTGGTAAAGCTTATCCGGTCCTACCTGCTTGGCCGCACCTTCCATGTGAAGGTGGACGGAGTCAAGTCAGGAATCAGAAACATCCTTGCAGGTGTCCCCAGGGGTACAGTCCTAGGCCCCATCCTGTACACTCTGTACAACGGCAGACGTACCAACGGCAGACCGTGTACAGACAGCTACATACGCGGATGACACGGCTTACATCACTCGTAGTAGGTGTAAGGCCGTCGCCAACCTCTCGACTGCAAGGAGTCCTCCAGATGACGGAGGCCTGGGCTAGGAGGTGGCGCATTGACGTCAATCCTACCAAAAACCCAGGCCATCGTTTTCACGAGGAAGTACGGCCCACGCAACGGCGGCCAACCGGCCCAGTTGCTGAGGCTGAACGGATCCGACATTCCCTGGAGTACCTCTGAGATACCTCGGGGTAATGCTGGACTCCAAGCTCACCTGGCGCACGCACATCAACGATGTGCGTAAGGACCAGCGCCAGGCTAAACGAGCTTTACCCCCTCCTGAACAGGAACAGTGCACTGTCACCGTCCCTGGGAGTGCGCATATATCTCACTCTGGTCAGGCCACTCCTCGAGTACGCCTGCCAGTGTGGGGATATGCCGCTCACACCCACCTGCAACGACTGCAGGCAGTCCAAAACCGGGCACTTAAACGTGCCCTCCACCTCCCCCACCGTTTCCCGACAGCGGCTCTTCATGAAGCCACCGGCATCATGCCCCTAAGAGACCGCTTCCGAGTGCTGGCCACTGCCTTCTACAAGAAGGCGGAAACCAGCACTAATCCGTTGATCAGCGTGCTTGGCCGGTACGAAATTCGTCCCGGCCGACACAGAAGACCACTGGATCTGACAGTTTAGACATAAGACGCCCCAACAAATTACGACAACAATGACTAGCCAACTGTGACGACAAACCCCACGTAATGTTATACCCCATCACTAATCCCCGCGGAGGAAATGTCGAAAGACAACAACCTCCAGCATACTCTGTTCTTTTTGTTTCAGGAAGAACGTGAATGGCTACTCTGGCTGGGTTGGGAGTCATTGGAGGGTGAAGAGAGTGCTGGGAGTGTATAAGGCGTATATTGGCGATGAGGCATGGATGGATATTGGTAGAAGAATTAGGAGAAGGGAAGAGATGACCATGACCACAAGCTGGCACTCGATTTCAGGCATAAGGCAGTAGAAATTACCGCAGAACACAATCAGTAACTGATATGATAAAGGACCTGGGTTGGGAGTCATTGGAGGGTGAAGAGAGTGCTGGGAGTGTATAAGGCGTATATTGGCGATGAGGCCTGGATGGATATTGGTAGAAGAATTAGGAGAAGGGAAGAGATGACCATGACCACAAGCTGGCACTTGATTTCAGGCATAAGGCAGTAGAAATTACCGCAGAACACAATCAGTAACTGATATGATAAGGACCTGGGTTGGGATCATTGGAGGGTGAAGAGAGTGCTGGGAGTGTATAAGGCGTATATTGGCGATGAGGCATGGATGGATATTGGTAGAAGAATTAGGAGAAGGGAAGAGATGACCATGACCACAAGCTGGCACTTGATTTCAGGCATAAGTCAGTGGGAAAATTTTCTATTGTAGGCGAGGAATACAGGAATTGGTGCAAATTATTAACGAAAATAACCATCTTATCAGGAAATCTGAAAGAAGTTAAAATTCTGAAACAGAAAAAAATTGGGTGGGTTAATTGTAATCGGCATGGGCATATATTCAGCGAGGGGCAGGGAAGAAAAATCAAGTTACCTTCAGTACGCTTCAACGAGAAAAGAACTGGCTCAGGAGCACTTTGGCACAGGAAAGATTGACTCGATTATGACTGATGAGAGTGAATCCAAATTTCGTGAAAGGACACCATGAGATATTGACAAAGTTACTGAAAATTTTTCTGAGAATCCGAGACAATGTTTATATAAAAAAAAATAAACTGAGTTATGATCTTAATTAACTCCAATGTAGGTCCTTAGATTAACTGGTTGGATTACTATATTAATCAATAATAAGAATAGTTTCTTAAATAGGTCTGAGTTTCGTTGTGTTATAAATCGTAATGTTTCAGTCCCCCACCCCACTTCCTCGTGACCAATATGAGTTGCTCTCCCCCACCCCCCCATTTCAGATCATGCCCCCCCCTCCCACTAGTTCTGATCCTGGATACGTCCTTGGTAATCAGTGAGAGCTTATGATAAAAAATCATAGGTGACATATCGAAATTCTTGACAGATTGAACCTTTTTTTTTTAATCATGACTTTCAATGTATCTGTTTCTGCAGTACCTTGTAATAGCTTCTAACTTTCGACGGACAAGACGTTAACACACACACAATACTTTTACACCCATGCCGGACTCGAACCGGCGACCTTCGGCACATGGGGCTCTAGCTTCTACAATACAATACAATACAATACATTCATTTTCCATTGATCCCAATAAGAGACTGGCTCTGTGGGATGTGGAAAGTTGTCAAATTACAGATAAACAGTTGCATAACAAAATAATAAGTACACTACTAGATGTACAGTCATAGTATACTGTAATCATGGAGGAAGGAATATATGGAGACGACGCAAGGGACGTTCGCTACATACTGGAGTGAAACCGGGTGGAGACAAGTGGGGAGGGAGGCCGCCATATTGCTTGACCAGAGAAACACGTAAATATGCTCAAAAACCTCAAGGGAATCATAAGACAACCATGGCACCGCAATTTGCTGATGGATTATTATGTAACTGGACGAGACACATCAAAAATGAAGAATAAAATTTTTTGATATCGTGCTTAGTTCTCGAGATATACTGTCTCAAAAGATGGAGTTTCTGGTTGAAATTCAGAAGAAACGTGTCCCCAAAGTCAATTTGGTGATAGATTCTTATGTAAACGACGATACAAATCGAAAATAAAGAATAAATTTTTTCGATATCTCGCTTAGTTCGTGAGATATACTGTCTCAAAGTGAGGTTGTTAGGTTATGAGGGGATTCAACGATAACTGGGCGCCGCAATTTGATGACGAATTCTTATGTAACTCGATGAGGGAAACTGAAAGTAAAGAATAAAATTTTTTGATATCTCGCTTAGTTCTCGAGATATTGTACCTTAAAATTGACGTAGTTAAGTTGAAATGCGGCCTGGACCGGAAAAAAACTATCGCCATATCCATATTTGATGATGAATTCGGACGTAACTTAATAAGCAGGTAATTCTTTTTAACTTGAATAACAAACTGTTTATTTCTAGTCCTTAAATTTTAGTTGATGTTCGTGAGATATACTGTCTCAAAAGTGAGGTTGTTAGGTTATGAGGGGATTCAACGATAACCGGGCGCCGCAATTTGATGACGAATTCTTATGTAACTCGATGAGGGAAACTGAAAGTAAAGAATAAAATTTTTTGATATCTCGCTTAGTTCTCGAGATATTGTACCTTAAAATTGACGTAGTTAAGTTGAAATGCGGCCTGGACCAGAAAAAAACTATCGCCATATCCATATTTGATGATGAATTTGGACTAACTTAATAGCAGGTAATTCTTTTTACTTGAATAACAAACTGTTTATTTCTAGTCCTTAAATTTTAGTTGATGTTCAAATAGGTTATATTTTCACATACTTTCAGTAATTGACAAGGAAGATTTCAAAATCTAGAAATATACTTGTAGACATATTTACAAACAGAAACAAGTCATATCTAAAAAATTTAAAAAGCATAAGTCAATGTTTAGAGCTTTAAAAAAATTAATACTTCATAAAACCTCATAGTTTTCTGAGCTTACTTAGAAGATATTTGTACTGGTAGTGGTCTATATAATTTTGCTAGAAAATCAGTACATTCAAAAATCAGAAGCTAACAGCTAATAATAAATAAATTGTTTGTTCTCTTCTGGTATACACCGCACATGCCATTATATTGCCGCTACAAAAGCAAATTATGTAGAGACATCTAACACAAGAAATGCATCGCGAACTACATTTCCGTCAA